>JAFJYH010000365.1:0-40648 GCA_017365405.1 Cadophora malorum | reverse complement strand
GCGGTTGCGAGGGAGGTGGGGGCTTGTTGTTGGTCTTCCATTTTTTGAGGGTGTGGTTGAGGAGGAGTGGTGGTGGTGGAGATGTGGGCGGAGAGGAAGGGAGAAGCTAGATTTGGAGTGGAGGAACGAGATGGCGTTCCGTAGAGGAGTTTCGTGGTTGTGTGGTTGTGAGTTTTGTCGATGTTATTGTATTGGTATTGAAAGCGCAGAAGCTCGACGGGAAGCTTGAGTTGCGACGGGGCCGACCTCAGCAGGCTGGCAAGGGTCCGCTCTCCTGCGACTGCGGGTTGCGCGGGAGCTCGCGTGCGCCAGCGCCAGCCAAGCCAAGAATCCCATGTCCATGCTCTCTCACAACATCACCGTCATCGACACCATTTAATCCGACATCCTCCTCTCTCACCCATATCCCCCCAGATATACTTTCACCATTCCACGAATAGCTTCAATTCTGTACGGAAGGCATGTGGCCTTGATCAAAGGAGCTGCTCGTTGGATAATGGCTCGGAATACCAGATCTCCCAGTCGAAGCTTGGGATTAGCTGCTCAGACTGGATGGATTGGTGCTGTGGCTAGGTTTTGGGAGGTATGACTTCTTTCACTGTGTTTTGGATGTGCCAGCCCTGATCAGCAGATGTAGAAGACATATGCGGCGGACTATCTGGGCTTTGCGTTACTTTTAACTGCATATATTTTGGTATGTTGACTGGCATTTGGTCGAGGCGTCTGCTAATACTACTACCAGCTTGTAACCTTCGTCGAGCCTTTCCATCGCATGTTCTTTATCAGTAATATCAACATCCAATATCCGCATGCTTTAAAGGAGAGGGTCCCGGTTACATGGGGTATCTTTTATGGTTCCGTCGTTCCGTTGATATGCCTCGTTATCTGGTTGGGGGTATCACGAGCTGGAGTGCATAAGTTCCATGTTACGATTCTAGGACTGCTCATCAGGTACGAAATGGTTCAATCTTACTTGCACATCCTTGCTGACCTCCCCAGTATCGTCCTCACCCTCTTCATAACAGACTGTATTAAGAACGCCGTCGGCCGTCCCCGTCCAGACCTAATCTCTCGATGTAAGCCCGCCACCGGCACACCCGACAACGTGCTCGTTTCCTTCGACGTATGCACGGAAACAGATCACCATACACTACATGATGGATGGAGGAGTTTCCCTTCCGGACACTCGTCCTTTGCGTTCAGTGGATTGGGATACCTAGCTCTGTTCTTCGCGGGACAGATGCATGTTTTTAGACCCAGGACGGACCTTGCGAGAGCGTTGCTTGCTATTGCGCCGCTGCTGGGAGCTGCGATGATTGCTATTAGTCGGTGTGAGGATTACCGGTAAGCCAACAGGAATATGTGATGCTTTTTGCGTTCTCGCTGATTGACCTAGACACGATGTATACGACGTAACATGCGGTAGTATCCTCGGAATGGGCATTGCATATTTCTCCTACCGACGATATTATCCTCGTCTGCATTCGGCGAAATGTAACGAGCCCTATCAATCACGAGCCTCGTCTTTCAACGAGGGATTCGCGAAGATCAAGAATGATGAAGAAGTCGCTAGACCGGGGAGAGACTTTGAATTGAGCGATGACGATGATGATGGCCATTAGGCGAGTTATGAGAAATGAATTTGGATTTTTGTCATGTCCTGGTATGGGAATTGTGAAGTTCTCTGTAAGTGGAGTTGTGCTTTCTTTGTCCTTTGTTCTCGTCTCGATTCGGTGGGACGTTGTATCCCTTGTGTACAAACTTCGTATTGCGATCGTCGTAGTATTCTTTGTCATCGACGTCTACCTTTTTGTTCTTTGTCCTCGTTGCCACACTCGAAACTACCTTGATGAGCACCTCGACATCGTCACAATTTCGATGTCTTACAATTCAGTATATCCTTTATCACGAAGGCATCAATTCGCACCATATACTGCACGCACTTTTCGTCCTTCCCAGGCACCGCATATGTTGATCAGGCTTCCATTCCAACCTAATCTTTTCTGCGTCAAGCTTTGGCTATTCTGGCTTTTCGAGAGGTCTATCTCGGGCCCCGTTCCAGCAATCTCCTAAGGGCATTCTCGGCTGGCTCCGTCAAGCGCCGCATTGGTGCCGCAAAAGCATCATATTTGAGCAGGATCCAGAACCGAGAGACGTGGGAGTACACCAAGACTGAGGTGGACGAAGTAGGCAAAGCTGAAAACCGAGCAGCACAGCGCAGCGATGAGCGGCTTGCGGATACGCAGAGGGGAATGCGCTGCACAAGCCGAAACACCATGGATAAGGGAGCGTCGCGAAGGACGGGAATTAAACCAGCCGAACTTACAATTGCAACAAGATGCGAGTCGAAAGAAAAACCACGACCAGCAAACTTTACCAATTGCAAAACAGGTTTGTGAAAAAGATCCAGCTGCCGAAGAGCCCACAGCCTTCAGCTATCCCTGGTACAAAATTCGAATCCGGGAGTTCTGGCAAGGTGCCTCGCCTGGGGTCCAAGCGGTGATGGTAACACTCACTTTCATCATTATTTTCATAATCGCAATGTATATATATCGATATGTCTTTGGTTTATGGTTTTACTGCGAAGCGTACTGGTGGGCAAAGCAAGGCTTCGATTACTCTATCGATGGCTGTGACAGAGCAACGATGAGCAAGCAAGCCTTTTGGATGTGGACCTGGGACCAGAAGGGTTGGTTCGATTACATGACCTGCCAAGCATACAACCAAGCATTAGACCTAGATGGATATTTTTCACCAGAGGGGCAAGCTATTGCAATGTTCATTATAGATCCTCTCTCAGCTTCCCCTACCATAGTAAGTGTGTATATGTAGCTCATTTCTCCTTCACTAACATGATAAGTACTTGTCGTGCGTGTCCTTGTTCGCATGGAAGGGGCTACCATGGATTGCAAGAGTAAGTAGTACTCCCTAATCATGTAGCCGCCGCTGACATTGTAGATACGAGCATGGACAGGCTCCGTATGGCATGCGGACGGTCCCTTCTGGGCTTGGGTTTTCTGGTTCTGTCTCATCATGAGTTTGCTGTTTTTAAATGCGCACAACCTCGGCACATTTGCCGTCCTCATAGGGCTCTGTTTCGTCGCTATCATCGTGTCTTATGTCATTATGGATGTTCATTTCATCCACACAACCAAAACTGCATGGGGAGCCGCCAATGACATCCCTTTGACTGGTCAAATACTCCGATTCATTTCCTGGATCTGGGATATCATCTCCTCGATCTGGATAGCATGGAAAAATCCACCATGGGCTGTTGGGAACCCCAATAACTGCTACCACATCGACTCCTGCCTTTGTTTTGTTGCGAAGGACCACCAGGTGTTGGAGTTGAGTAAGAACAACGAGATGCTTCATCGTGAAGTCCAAGCCCTCCAAACGAACCTTGACACTGAAAAGCAACTCTTGGAACGTGCGAAGATCAATCTCGGCCTCGTGGCGGGCGAGAGAGATACGCTCGAAACTCGACTGAGCGGACCACTACCCTCTCCCGGCCATTGGCATACTCCTGGACACGACGACGCCCGGAGCAGCTACTGGCAACAGCAATATCTCGAACGAGACCGCGAATATGCCCAGCTTGCGAGCGAGAAATGGGAGCGAGAGAAAGCGTACAAATTGGAACTCGAGAAACTGCACAAGGCTGTTACTTACAGTCACGGGGCTGACGTCGACAGAGAAAACGCCATCAAAGAAATGTACGACGCGAAAGCAATAATCAGGAACCAGGAGAGGGAGATAAATGCCTTGTCAGTCACCGGAATGAGCCTGCGACAAGAACTCGCCAAGGAGAAGGAAAGCCATTCCGAGAAATGCCAGAATGAAGCGAGTTGCCAAAAGCGCATTCGGGAGCTGGAAGAGAACTATGACAGGGCCATGGCTCATATCCGAGAAGATCAGACCTTAGTGACCGACGCTTGTGTCGCGCTTGGGATGGACCGGAAGGAAGCTGAGCATGTACAACTGAGAGCATATCTGGCGGACGCTACCATCCAAATAGCTAAACTGTACGCAATGGGCGTTCGTGGTGCTGATACGACGGACCTACAAGTCGAAATCATGCGCAAAGAAGTCGCCAGAGACACCACCTATAAGAATAGGCTTGAGCGGGAAGTTGAACGTCTAGGTGGCAATATCTTGGATATCAGGCTTGGGCTTGATACAACTCGGCCTCAGGACTGGAAAGTCGAGTTTGTCACCTACGAGCAGAATCTTCTTCGTATCTTCCCAATCTACCAGAGACTGTGGAATGCGATCAATGACATGTATGGAGTCTACGCTCGCGAGAAATTTCTTCCTCCAGGCTGGATCAGCAAACCTCCCAGGAACGATGAGCTCCAATGTTCTTACATTACCACCTCCAGAAGCTGCTTTACAGCTTGTAAAGGCCAATGAAATTACGAACCCGCACATCGAACGCTTTGAAGTTTTAGTCGAGAAGCTTGTTTGGAATGAGTGCCTGCGTCTATACAATCATGGTCTTGAAATGCTCATGCTCCTTGACAGCAACATGACTGTCCATGCTACCGTGGAAGGCATTGAAGGAGTCAATAAGATCCTCAACGAGGTTCTTCATGAAGTCCTCGACCATATCCCAGCATTCCTCGATCACCACCCTACAGAGCGATTCCTCAGCCCTCGTAAGCAGAAGAAGTATGAAATCTACTCCGCAATGCAAGCAGCCATCGCAGGTCTCCTCATGACAATCATCGCCAACAAACGCATGCCGCCTGACTGGCTATCTACCCAGACATACGACGACCGCTTCAACAAGCCCTACGACACCCCCGAAAACCTCGTTGCGAACCTGGTCAACCACGAAATGACCATCCTCGCCAAACGCATCCAACAACTCGTCGCCTTCATGGAGGAGTACCACCTCCCAGGCACGCGAGCCGGTCCTCCCCGCGCCGTCGTCCAACACGACCCGATGTATCAAAAGCGCTGGGATCATCTCGTCATCGCCCGCACATTCGCCGAACTTACCATCTCGCACTGGAACGTGCACAAATCGCAGAAGGAAGTACTACACACCGACGAAGCCGGCCGCCAACTCATTCGCTTCGAGCCTGACCCGCAACTCCTCCCCCTTAACATGGACAAATTCCGCGTCGCAGTCGGTCTTTTGCCACTTAAGAAAGAAGATGAACACTGGCCCCAAGATTGGAAAGCCACGCTGATCAATGACCCTTCATCTGGTCCCTACATCCTCTTCGAGCCGTCCGCACCAGCTGGACAACAACCCAAAGCAATCGAATACCCCGGGTCCGGCACCGCGACCGACGCCAACAACCACAACAACCAGAACAACAATAACAACGACAACAATAACAACAACCAAGTCGCACTCGTCGGTACCACCAAAGAAATCGAGCGCAAGAAACTCCAAAACGAATGGAAAGAACACCAAGAGCGCTGCCAACAGCTGTATAATCACGTCGTTGGGTACGGCATCAAAGACCATATCCCGCGATTGAATATGGTGAATTTGAGGGCGAATGCTGATCCAAAGAGTATGAGGCGCGATATTGAGAGTTTCAAGGAGGCGGAGAATCAGTATGTGCATGCGCTGAGTCGGGGGAAGTTTATTGTACCGCCGATGAAGAAGAAGGGCGGGAAGATGCATCCTTTTGGATGAGTAGGAAAAGAGAGGTTGCAATGGAAACAAATGTACTGCAAAGGTAATTGGGAGGTTCGTTGGGAGGGCATGAAGTGGAGGGGATGCTTCGTTACCATTTTGGTGTTGTTTCAAATTTGTTTTTCATCGCTTACTCCATGTTTCTTTCACTTGCTACAGCTAGGAGCAAATCGGTGTCCTGTTAACCTAAACTCTTTCAAACTGTCCGAACGCACAGACATTTTATTTTGAGTGTCACCTGATGACCGGATATATGTTTTACCGAAGTCCGAGAATGAGGCAGGCTAAAATTCTGGCATCGTCTAGTTGATGAGGCTGTCCTCTGCCGTTTCACAGTCAACACTCAAGGTCATGATCCCGAATTAAGCTTTCTTGACATTGTGATATCTCGACATGGAACAGACCTATGCTGCCTTGAATGACTTCAACTACAAGGCAAAGCGGGTTGATGTTAACTGCACTACCAACGTCGTATCGGATGCTGCTGAGATTGAATGGATTGATGCATTGGAATATCTTGACCCCTCCTCGGCCCACTGGGTTTGTGACCTACGCTCTTATTTACGTTCTCCGATGCTTACTATACATGGTAGGTACCAAATGAAGCACAAAGTGATCAGCCGCCGGTGCGAATGCGAGTTCTGTAAATCATGCAACTGTCTTGGCACGTCCATAGCTCACAGGGCTTAGAACTACGCATAGTCCGAGCCTTTGCAACCAGACTCTTCGTTTAGCGCAAGCTGTTGTGCCGATTCCTGCTGAGGTGCTTGGCCATGTGGCGGCATCGTTGCAGGATTTTGAAGCCTTGTGGCAGAATGATGCTGGCAGCACAACCTTACTCGATGGCCCACGACGTAAGTGCGCCTTCTTCACCGTAGTTGCTCGAAGCCTCCAGGGCGACTGATAACAAATGTTCGAAGGTCTCCTGATGCAGACGCCAAATGATGGCGACTTGTTCTGCTCGATGATTGTGCAAACCAATGGATTCCGTGAAGAAGTCAGCACTAACAACAGTCCTCAAAGGACTGATCAACTGTTCAGTGCAATTCATATTTCATCCAATCCTACAATAAATATGCCAAAGATCGCCCAGTCATTCAGCCCTCCTCCATTGTGGAGCACAACCGACTTACCAATAGTTCTTCTCCCCCTTGAGTTTCTGCTTCGACACGTCCGACAAGTCTCCAAGACGCTGGCAAAGCTTACGACCGAGGTGTCTTGCATTGAGGAGATTGTTATCAGTGGCAATATCTCACCAGCACATTCCGAGCAGTTTGCAAGTACCTTCAAAGGCCTAATCAAGAGGCTCCATATCTGTAGCCGTGAGATTGTGACGCTTCGCAGACGCTGGCACTTCCAGATGACGCTTGCAAGGACAATTGTTGAGCTAATCGAGACCCATGATCCTCAGATTGTAGCTGCTCGAAGAAATATCACGAACCAGATGAATATTAGGGGCGACGTAAATTTTGGCTCTGGGATTGTAAACTTTGGTAACGACGCAAATGATCACAACAAAACCTTGACCGAAAGTCGTGAATACCGGCAACTCCTTAGCGTTGCTTCTCTACAGCACAAGCTCAGCCAAAGTCTAGAGTACGATTTAGACGTTCTACCTACACGTATTGCGAATCAGTTCAATGCTGTAAGCAACAAACCCTTTGGAAATGTCCCACGATTATGCTAATTCGACATTTTCAGATTTTCAACCTCATGGCCCAAAGTGACACACAAGCCAGTATGAGTATTGCAATATCCTCTAGGAAAGACAACGAGTACATGCAGAACATAGCAGACGCAACTTTACGGGACAGCTCTTCCATGAAAACTATTGCCATACTCACCATGGTCTTTTTACCTGGCACTTTTATCTGCGTAAATACAAGCTCAATCCAGACCCAAGTACAACTTGTACTAACGCATCAATATAATAGTCATTCTTCAGCATGACCATGTTCAACTGGAACAGTCAGCCTGGCGAGCCGCTGGTATCTCCCTATATCTGGGCATATTTCGTTGCAATGGTGCCGCTGACATTGCTTGTCATTGCCATCTGGTGGTGGAAGACCAAGGAGAGCCGTCGAGAACAGGAGGAGGATAGAAAGAAACGAAGACTTGCGAGGGGTAATACTATGAAAGTATAGAAATTGATCGAAAGCAATAACATACAGTGTTCATGGGACATAAATAGGTTACGAAATTATGCAAATCAGCATTTGGCTCAATCGTAGTAACGTGTGCCCGCGGTTTTCGGTCAAATATATGTATCCGACTAATCAGGTGACACTCAAGATAAATGTCTGTGCGTTCAGACAGTTTGAAAGAGTTCAGGTCAACAAGACACCGATTTCGCTCCTAGCTGTATTCAAACGAATTAGATATCGATTTGATTTCATGTATCTCACTTCTATTTGCTGAACTCCTTGGGCTTGCTTTGTGCTCTGTGCCGCTGGATTTATCGACATTCAAGTCCTCGATGTCTCGAGCGTTCCGTTTTCGGCGGCAATGACAATTCGCTTTGTCTTTGCCATCACACTAAATTGTCATGGATGTTTTGGTTGAACCCTACCTCTTTGTCCCTGAAGCCACGTTCTCATCTCTTTTCTTTCTCGCTCATTCACATGTATCGCCTTGTCTCATTCCTTGACAATCTCAAGGTCCCAACCTTTCAAATCCTGAATGTTTCTATGACCGAGGTTTTCCCAACACCCAACGACTGGGGACGCGGACTGGACGCAATCAATTGCCCATCCATCGAGCGTACGCTCACTACTATACCGAAACGATGGATATCATCCACAACATCCTCTTCCTACCCACCCACTTCCAGCAATCATACCCAACGACAGCCAACCTCCTCATCCCCCTCACCACCTCACTCCTCCCCATCTTCACCCTCACCGCTGTCGTCCTCCTCATCTGCCACGTCTACTTCACAGGCCTCTGGTTCTACTATAACGAGCGCATTTTCGTCACGCGAGGCTGCGGCGAAGATGACGCGGCGAAATGTATCGATGTGTTGAATGAGACGGGGCTGGGTCCGAATACCGGGGCGCTGGAGTGGTATTGGCGGATGCAGTGTGAGGGAAATAGGGATGCTTGGGAGGGTGGAGGGGGTCTGGGTTTGCTCGTGAGTGGCTCTTGGTTTGATTGTTGGGAATGGATGCAGGAGAGAGGAATGCTAATATCATGTTCATGCAGAATCAACAATGGATCTGGACGATCTTCGATACATTCTGGGAATCGGTTTTTGGACCTTGTCTCCACGCTATGGCTTACTTCACAGCAAGTGTATCTCGCTTATATGACTCCGAATTCGTCACCTGGATCGCTGCAGTATTGAATGCTTGTTTGAGAATAGCATCAATTACGGTAGACTGGGCATTCTGGGTCATCTCCTCCTGGGCGAGCTATTTCGACTGGGTGCCAACGATCAAACACGCCTTTGCCACTATAGGAGACTGGCTCCAGGCCTCAGCTAGAACTCTAGTAAACAAGAATTATTTGCCTGAGAAAATCTCTGGCATAGACAGCGGAGTCGCTGAGAGCTATTTCAGCTTCATATGGAAACACTCCGCTGCATTCATCACCCTGGTGGTAGCCATTCTCGGCAATAGCTGGAACAAATGCACCGACTACCTTGACGAGATGTCTTTGAATGAAAGTTTCTCGCATATTTTAGCAGTCATCGAGACAATATCTCACTGGTTTTGGTGCCCAATACCGGCATGCCATGGGGTTTCGTCACCCTCGTTTCCTCAATTTGGACCATAATTTACATGTACCGGAATTTCATCAATACCACCAGCTCCGCGATCAAGATGCCCCGGGGAGAATACTGGAAAACATGGATATCGCAGATGCCGTTCACGGAATGGCACTGGGTCGAGGTACCTGAACTTGTGTGGCAAAGGATTATCCTACCGATCACTCATCAGGGTATTTGGGATGGCTTTCGCTACTGGGTATCTAGAGCCATCCTGGTCTGGAAAGCGATCGGTCGTGGTTTGGAGCAGCTCTTGGGGTCAAGAGCTGGCATTGGGCTGCTGGCTGTTGGTATAGCTTTGAGCAACTACCTGCTTGTGAAGGTTGACCAGTCCAGAAATGTTGTCGTTCAAGTCCTTGCGATAGCGCCCGCATCCTTAATTTCCAGCACGGTAAGTCTATCTTGCTCTTAGTCTGAAAATTCGAGGCATTCTAACTTCTACAGATGTTCACCATATTCGTCTTTGTCTTGCTGGAACTCTCTCGTATAACTAAATGGGCTATCACCACCATTTCCAACCGAGAACCTTTCTCTCAGCTCAATCCATGGCGTTCTGAATTCTGGACATGTATAGGACATATTTTGCTTACACAAGTCACCATCTTCGTCATCCTGCGCCTGTTCAATCATATTACATCCATCTTGCGCATTCCATTGACACTTACTTACACCGAATATCTCATCTACGCAATGGTATTCGACATCTTTCAAGTTGGGGATGGCTTTCATGACCTTTGTTACCTGGATTTTGTAGCTAGACTCTCTACATTTGCTCTCCACCGTTTAGTGGATTGGGTACCTGTACCGTGGTTCTGGCGACCAGACTATTTCCTTGGAGGTTTTCCAATCCCTCTATTTGCGTGGTATACGGGATATATTACGACGGCTATCTACCATACTTTGTACTCCGTCTCTTGTATTGGTCTGCCTAAGGATTTGTGCATTGGTTTGTGTTTGTTGATGACCTATTTACGGGTCCCGGGGCATGGATTTCTCGCCAGGTTTAGCCCCACAGAGCTCACTCCGGATCTACGAGGAGCTGCAACCACCAAGGTGCAAGCTTTTATTGCTGTGCTTGCAATGCTCGTCTTCGCATATCTCAAGTCTGCCAACCTCCAAGCAGCAACATACTATTGCCTCCTCTGGGGAACATATCTCCTCAGAGATCCGAAACTGGCATGTTCTTCACCCAACCGCCCTCTGATTAATTCACTCGACACCAACCCGGAGCTTAGGTCTCTGCAAGACACACTTGGAAGGGCATTGGGAGTCCCCATCTCATATCTGTCCATACTTCCCGTCCTTATCCAGTTCTCGGGCGAGCCGTACATGGATCTTGTAGCCTTCCTCTTTGTCGCCACCGGTGGCATGACCGCATGTGATATCTACCACCTCTTCAGATTCAGGCATGATGCTGAGCCTAAGAAACATCGCCGCCTCGCTTTCATCAACTTCAGAAAACTGGAAATCCTGACACTCGTCATCGCGGCACTTGCATGGCTTTATCTCAGATTTACAAGATTCCCTCTCCTCCAATCAGTCACTACCGAGAGCTTCTACCAGGTGCAACCACTGGCATTCATCCTTGTTGCTTTGGCTTCATACTTCACATACATCACAGCTACCGACGATGTTATCCCTTCGCAAGTTCGCACGGCTGTGGAGTGTATCTTCCAGATCGGAGCTCTGCTCTTAACCCTTTTCGCTCTTCCATACCTATCCTTCACAGTCGCTTTCTACGCAGTAGCTGTCCCGGGTCTCCTGCTGTACTTCTACTACACATCATCTGCGACAGAGAACTCCACAACTCCAACACATCCACATGGACTACAAGCCGTGCTCTGGGATGAGCCTGTCCCCCCTTGGGCGAAGCATCTCTGGTGGATCATTCCACTTTTGGCTGCTTGGGAAAGCGTGCAGATCTTGCAGAACTATGAAGCAATACATGACCACTTTGGAAACTACAGCTCCGTATTCTTCTTCGAGGCATGGGCGTCTTCTTCTACCAGTGCGATTGTCGCTACTGTCCTTCAGATTATCGTGACCTTCTTGGTACATATCGTGCAAGAACGGTATACTCTGGAGTTCCTCTGGAATGTTGGAAGCTCGGTGACGAGCTATCTGCCATTCAATATCCGTCCGCTTCGTGATGCGATCCTCGTTGGAGCTGGTTCGGAGTCTACGTACCAAGGCAGACAGCCGACAGAATTGATTCAAGCTTGGATTGCGCTGGTACTTCAGGCTTATCGTCCAGGCACCTGGTCACTCGTCTTCTCAATGCTGGTATGGGATATCATCCAAGTCAACAAGCCTCCATCAAAAGGCTCGCCACTGGAAATACCGGTGCAAGATAATGATAAAATCTCGACCTCGAATGGTGATAAAACCGCACCCTCAAACGATGAGATCAAGCTCACAGATGATCAGAGAGCAGAGGCAGCAGAAGCGGCAGCTGGGACAATCATTACGATGGCGGTCTCGAACGATTGGACTGCTCTCAATGATATGGAGAGAGCACAGATAGCAGCAGAGGCAGCTGGAAGAACCTTTTCGACCGCCCGTGTGTCGGACCAGAGCCGATTTGCCACTGTGGAGGATGAGAATGAGAACGATGAGAATGACGGAGTGGAGGTCGCAAAATCTCACGATAATGCAGTCAAGGATGAGGCTGATGCGATGAAGGCAGCCTATTTGACAGATGAGCAAGCGAAATCTAAACATCCACGGCGCTTCAGTGCTCTCGTTCAAGACAGTTCAGCAGATGACTTCGGGCTCAATCCGGAGGACAACGATCAAATGTTGAGGGAAGACGATGACGCGGAAGCAGACATTAGCAGACAGGATGATGTACCAGGAGAGAACTTGAAGAGGGACGAGAACCAGCTTCCAACATCGCAATCGAGTATCATACATTCACAAGAACAACTAGCAGCCCAGAAAAGTTCTGGGCCATCCATGTAGTACACCCACTGAGCCCACCCCTCTCCTGCAAATTGGTATTGCAGTAGCGGGAAGTCTGGATTGAGGATCAATTCAGAAGTGTGTGGAGAACTCAAAACGGGTTATCGAAAGAAATTAGAAAGTACGAGTGCGAGAAGATATAATGTCCACAACGCTAATTAGATTGTTCTTTGATCTTGTTACGCTGCTCAGATGGATTGTATCACCTATCTTTGACTGGTTTTGCTGGTTGCTCGAATGGCTGCCATGTGTCTTATTGTTTGTAAGCTTTCCAGCTTTCGCTTTTTGGAGGTTCAATCCTGATATGGCGAGTGCGATCGTCTCAGACGTATACGAGGCTCTCTATACGAAGGCCCGAAGCACTTTTATGCGTCTTCTCAAGGCAGTTACCTCCTTCATAGTGAACCTGGTTCACTGGCGCTGCATTCATATGCTCACATGTACATGCTTTGAAGGCCGCATCTCCTTCGACGAGCACGATGAACCTTTGGCAGATCTGGGAGCGCAATTACAGCAAGCAAACAAAGACTTGAAGAGCCGAAAATCGACTATCCGTTTTTTGAACTTCACATCAAGACGCTGGCGTCGACGCGCCGAGGCAGCGGAGGAACATGTCACCATATGCCGGAGAGACCACGACGACTTGATAGGCCTGAATAAGGCGAACAAAAATTTCCGGGCTCGTGTCGACGATCTCGAGAGGGAGAATGCCGATCTGAGAATTAGGTACAATCTTGAGCGGAGAAACAAAGGTCGACATCTGCTGTTCGATGATCTGCCTAGCAACTTGGAGGAGAGGAACAGAGATCTGCGGCAGGAGAACACTTTCTTGCAGGAAGATCTTAGAATTGCTCGTGAAGCACTTGCGAAGCGACCGTTCAGTAACGAAGAAAGAGAAAGGAGCCAGTGGGGAATCGAGAGGTTGAAACAGACCATTACACGCCAGGAAAAGAAGATCAATGGATTGGAAGCCGAGAAAGAAGGGATTGAGAGACTGGCTAGGATAACTGACGACAAAGCGAAGAAGGCGCTGAGAGACAGGATCTTTGACTTGCAAGAAAAGTTACGAACCGCCATAGCTCAGCAAGACGCGATTTGGGCCCAACATGAAGCAGCAGCAACCATCGATGCGGCAAGAGGAGGCATTAATGGGCCAAATGATGACGGACTGCCACCCGGAAAATCGAATTGCGCCCGATGCGTAGTCCTCCGAATTGGGAAAAGAGCAGCAGAAGAGAGGGTGAGAGAGAAGACCGCGGAGGTAGAGGCTTTGCAGAAGACTCGCGGCGACGATCTAGCAATCATAGATGCGTTCTTGGAGCGTTTGGATGAAACTCATCTAGAGATTGATCGATTAGAACAAGTCGCTCCAACAACGAAGGTGTCGTCAGGAAGCGGTGCTGTGGAGGAGCTCACTCATATCCATGACCGGCTCAAAGACACCATGATCAAAATCAAGAAGGCAGAGCCCGAGCAAACTGTGAATGTGAACACTTTGCTCGAACTGATTGATCTAATTCCAGATCTATCCCAGTTCCAAGAAGACACATTTGCTGGCTTCGAAGCTCATCCGGACAAACTTCTTGCAGCATATCAACAGATCGAGATGTTCGAAGAGTTGGTCCAGGACTACAACAATGCTGTCCATGAAGGGAGAAAGATTCTTGATCCTGACATAGCCCGAGATCCAAATTACGATGTGAGAGATTTTGTCCACCATGCTGTCGCTGCTATCAATGCGTTGAATGAGAAGATTGAACAACAAATGCTATTCAATCGCTCAACGCCGAATGAGCAGCATCAACAGCTTGAAACTCTCCAGGCTGAAAACGTAGGATTGAAAGTCGGATCCAGCGACTCAAAATATGTGTATGACAAAGCCGTCAAAGAAGCGGACAGCCTGAGAGCGGCATTCCAGACCCAGGCGATTGATTCCAGAAAGCCGGAGGACAAGAGACGGCATGCAGTGTACAACAACCTTGAAGCTGTGTTCCGCGAGACACACGAGTTCATGAATACTTATAAGATGTCGCATCCCGAGCTCACACTCCCGAATTGGATCGAGGATCTGTTCGTATTGGAAAATCGAGACCCGCAGAAACTGCCATCACCAAGAGAAACTGAGGACTTAGCTCAGAACCTCCGCCAAGTCATCTGCTGGATGCAGGAAGAAAACTGGCCAGGCTCAAAGCCAGATTGGCACGATTCTATCATCGAGGGATCTCCGCCCACGGCGCCCAGTGTCGATGATCAACTTGGGAACCTCCTCAGACCACTGACGGAGAAGGCGAGCTTTGCTCTACATGAACTAGATTTTCACAACAATGAGGTTTGGATACAGAGCCAAGCACGAACGAGGGAGGCAGCTTCAAATGACTCCAGACCCCAAGGCTGTACCTGCCCACCTGGGCAGCCAGGAGCACTTCGAAGCTGTCCAGTCTGTGTTGACCTTCGGATAGCAGGGACTTTTTCGGACCAAATGAACAGGAGTCTGGACGCTCGCGGACGCGGTAGAAGAGTCGATCTGCCGGGTTACGCTCATCCCCGGAGCTGGTCTCCACCGCAGCACAGTCCCCGGAGTCCATTTTTAGCCGCTGAAGTTCCATGGAACTCAACCAGGTCATCGAGACCATACACCGAGAGCTTTGGAGCGAGGACAGATACTAATTTTTCGTCAATACCAACAGATCATTCTCCTGAACCAGAAGGTCCACCATTCGCAGGCGCCCCCTTCCCTTCGACACCACTATCAAGACCATACGCCAAGAGCTTTAGAGCGAGGAGAGACACAAGCTCTTCTTCAGACCCAACGGTTCGTCCTTCTATATCAGACCATAACCATGCGCCATCCGCATCCGCATCCGCATCCGCAGGAGCAGGATCCACCTTCCCTTATACACCACCATCGCCCTCAAGACGGCCAAATTTCGAGACTGGAGGCGGTCAATGTAGCCAAGCGCTCGACATTGAAACCAGAACCAGCGAGACAGACACAAGCCCACCATCTTCCGGCCCCTCTCCAAGAGATTTTCGTCCCGCCAAGTTATACGACGACAATCCTTCCGCGCCAAACCCAGATGATGACCTCACCATGGACGAGAATCCAGAGTATTGGAGAATCGGTCTCGCCGAGTGCCAATCTCTATTCTTTGAGATCCAAGGCCTCCAGGAAGGTCTCCACGCCCATGGCATTGATATAAAACAATACAGATGGATGGGCGAACCCGTAGAGTATATCGATTCTGCAAGAGTGGATGGTTTGAGAGGATGGAGATACTCGGATTCGTCTCTGTTTGATATACAGGCCGATGTTTTGCAATGGCAAAGGAATGCTCTTGAGTTCGAGGTCTGGGAGAGGAACATTCCGGTTTTGGGGAGCTGGGAGGATTCTCCTTATAATCCAGAATATCAATCGCAGAGACGACAAGAAGAGAATGTATATATGGGCGAAGAGACTGGTTGGGAGCGAACGAATGTGCAGCAAGGATGGTTGGAGATCCGAGCGCTGCAAACGCAACTACGGCAACACAAGATAAAGTACAATCATGTCACCTTCATAGATGTAGCCGACATCATAAAGCTCTCAAAAAAGTTCGTAGGCCGAATATTGACAACGGCGGATGTTCTGAGCAAGCAGTTGGACTTTGTAATCTCTCAACTGGTCGACCTTCAGGACTTATGGGAGCGGAATGTGGCTACCCTAGGACCACGGAGCGCTTTGCCATTTTACAGTGGGGAGTTCGCATCCCGTGGAACCGCTGGAGTCCGTATCCCACAGCACGAATGGAGGAACGATCCTCAATGCGTGAAGCTCTGGGACTGGGTGATAGGGATTCAAAAACGCTTCAGGGAGCGTGAGATTCGAGGGTGGAAGGAACTCAAGACGTGGCAGGTCGATGCTTGCAGAGGGAGAGAGGGAGAAACGCTTCTCGCCCGTCAAGCCGGACTTCTTGCGAAGCACATTCAAAGGCTGGAAAATGTGTGGATTGCGAATGAAACTGTACTTGGGGAGAAGTTTACTTTTCGAAAACGTAATTCGGAATGGCAACTTAAGTGGGCAAACAGCTGAATCAAGACGACAGGAAAAGTGTCGCAACGAATCAGGGCAAGCAAGCCGAAAATGAGTGAAGGTATCGATGAAAGAAGCAAATGCAGTTGGCTGCCAAACTAGAGCCGTCTGTCAAGGGCTTGGAACATGGAGACAGCTCAATTCGGACAATGATAGAGGCAGCGTTTGTAGCGAGAACTTGAGTCTTGTGGATGTATTGAAAGGTACATGATTGCTCCATCTGTCTGGCGCTTGGCGTTGGATTTTGGAGTGTGATAGTCAAACAGAAATTCATAGACGAGAAATATAGCAGTTCCAAACTTAAATTCCATACTGAGAAAACGAGATAGGATAATCATCTCCATGCAACTTGGACTGAACGGGAGATTGGCCTACTGCCCTTGGCTGCCAGAAGGGTATTTTCATATTGTTACATAGCATCAAGGTATCTAGAGTTGACCATCTAGCTGACTACCCGATCCCCTCCATCAGTTCCGCTCTCATCCTTGGCCAAATCGTGCTCCTTCAATAATGTCATGATCTCATCCGCACCCCACAAGTGGTGGTAAATTCGTCCATCCTTCGTCTTTCCAACGGTTGCGAACTCAACTGTATGGTGTTAGCATGATCCCCGCATTATGAAGCTGGCAACTCACTCTTCTCACTGCTCAATTTGGTTGAATCCATGGTCTTGCTAAGAACCTTGACCGCCATTCCACATGCTTCCTTCAAGTCGCAATCCTCCTTGTAATCTTGCTTCAACAGACTCTGTGCACTGGCATTGTTTGCTCCAACACTGGTAGCCTTCCATCCACCATAGTTACCACTGGGATTACTCTGGTAGAGCTGGAATTGTCTTTGTGGATCGTAGCCGGCGTAGATGAAGGAGACACCGAAAGGTCTGAGACCACCATGCTGAGTGTAGCCCTGCTTGAGATCGCATAATCGGCGGACGAGCTGTTCGCAAGGGATGTCTTCATTGTAGGTGAGGAGGTACTTTTGGGCGGCTTGACGGGCGTAGTTGATGAGGATATTTGCATCGGCGGTCATTCCTGCAACGGCGCAGATCATGTTACTGGTAAAATGTTAGCTGAGGAGCATTCTTTGAGAGAGAACCAGCATACTCGTTCAAGATGTAGAGCTTCTCTGCCGAAGTATCCTGCTCCAGAAGCTTGCTGGTGACCTTTCGCTCAGCTGCCAACACAATACCATCCTTTGCCAATATGCCTAAAGCAGTTCCTGCGTGGGAGATGGCCTCAAGAGCATATTCGACCTGATAGAGACGACCTTCTGGGGAGAAGATAGTCGTCTAGAGACATTGTTAGCTAGGATGCTTGGAGAGGCTGGAGCTTGTTGAAGCTGACCCTTGAATCGTATCTTCTCGACATGATAGTAGTTGGAGGATGTACCTCCTAGTCTGATCGATGGTACGGTACGGCGGAGGCAGTTGAGGGCAGTATATCCTCAATTGTGGGTTGTGGTGTTGTGAAGGTGGTTGACTGGTGCTCTACTCTGTTGTTTTAGAGCTCGATCAGAGCTCCAGGCACAAGCAGCCGCGTCGGATTCACGCTAACACACCCGCACGTGATCCGAGCCTTGCTTGTCAGGTCTTGCGCCTCGTCCAAGTTTATTTTGCAAGTATCTACAGCTTCACAATTACCTTCTTTGGGGTTTGTGATGCGCAAACATGTTGAAGTCAACACATAAATCATCTGCGCCCCCTCTTGCAGAAGGCTGGACTGAACACAAAGCTCCGACTGGACATTTATACTACTACAATGCCGCGACGAAGCAATCAACATACACTCGCCCAGTAGCAGCTCCTGCTCCTGCTGCGCCAACTCCGCCTCCGCCTGCTAATCCGTCTGAAAGCTTTCTGCAATACCAAAGCGTTGGAGGTCAACCAAGTGCTGGATCGACATTCAACAATGGACCCCCGCAGGGACAATTTCAAGGAGGAAGAGGTGGTTTTGGGCAGAGGGGAGGCAGAGGAGGCCATGGGTCGAGAGATTCAAGACCTCAGCCAACAGACAAACCGATATCCAGGCATCCAATCCCCGACCACGAACCATGGGTGTTGGTACACACGAAGTTGGGCAGAAGATTCGTTTATAATACGGCGAAAGACCAGAGCTTCTGGCGCATACCAGACAAGCTGAAGGATGGCATTTTGGCGCTCGATCAGCAGAGGATCAAGGAAAAGGCAGAAGCATGGGCGAAAGCAAAAGAACCTGCAGACTCTGGTGAAGCTCCAGGTGCAGCTGGTAGACCAGAACCTGCGAAAGAAATCGCAGCAGATGGAGACGAAGTAGGCGACAGTTCTGAATATGAGGAGGTTGAGGTTACAGATGACGAGGACGAGGATGAGGGAAATCCAAGCAAGCGTCAACGAACCGAGGAGCCCGGTCCCGAGGAGCCCGTGGAATTCAACGAGGACGATATCGCGTTTCAGCTTGCTGCAATGGGTCAGGAATATGGTCTGGACCCGGGCGAATATGGCGATGAGAATATGGAAGATTGGGAGGAAGGGGCAGAAGGTGTGGAAATTACCCATGAGGACTCAGCAGCTCTTTTCAAGGACTTACTGAACGACTTCGGAATCAATCCATACAGTCCATGGGAGAAACTTGTGGAGGAGGGGAAGCTTGTTGATGATTTGAGATACACTGCTCTCACGAGCATGAAAGCGAGAAAGGAGGTATGGGAAGAGTGGAGTCGAGAAAAGATCAAGGTTCTGAGGGAACTTCGTGCAAAAGAAGAGAGAAAAGACCCTCGAATGCCATACCTCGCCTTCCTACAGAAGCATGCGAACCCCAAATTATACTGGCCTGAGTTCAAGCGCAAATACAAGAAGGAGCCCGAGATGCGGGACTCAAATATGGCCGACAAAGACAGAGAGAAGTTCTACAGAGATCATATCAATCGGCTAAAACTTCCACAATCAACTTTGAAGTCGGACCTGTTGGCTCTCATGAAAGCTCAGCCTCCATCCGCACTGAATAATGCTACATTGAGTACCCACCTGCCTGCTGCTATTCTGGCAGATATCAGATACATATCCCTTGATTCCTCGTTACGAGATCCTCTAATAGAAGGGTACATTTCGACTCTTCCACCACCGCCAGAGTCGAGTGAAGGGGAAGAGACCGAGGACATGGCCAAGGAAAGGAAGGATCGTGAGCGAAGGCAAAAAGCACTGGAAGACCGCGAGCAAAGAGTCGCAGAGGAGAAGCGCCGACAAAAGAGGAATCTCGAATTCGGCAAAGGAAGGCTGCGAGAGGAAGAAGAAGAAATTGCCAGGGCAATGAACGTCACCAAAAAGGGATTGAAAGACCATCTTATGGACATTGATGGGCCGCCCGCAACATGATCTACAAATTCAAATGATACCCATCAGAACATCCTGACTGCCGCATTTCTAGAGCATCCATAGGTCAGTTGTGATATTATGCCCTGTTTTGTTATGCATTTGAGCCCCTCTGAATGAAACATTGGAACTTTGAAAGCTTGCATATCTCTCAACACCTTTCCTCGGCATCTCCAAACAGGGTATTTCGGAATTCTGGTGTTTTGTATCTCGTGTTACTGTTGACAATGTCAGGATAAAGAGAAGCCCTGGCTGTTGTACCCCTGAGCAGCTGGTAGACCGTCGCGCCCCTGCCGTATAAAGCCGAATGCAGCTTCATTCATTCACCGCAAACGCCACAGTGGCCCATTTTAAAAGAATGACCAATGGAAAATCGTACTTGAGATTTTACGCATCAGCCTCAACTATATCCCTGTCCAATGATAACCACCATGGAAGCTTATAAGGCTGATCTAGAGCCCAGTTGTTCTCGCATGTCTCTGTCGCGGGAAAGTCCCAGACGACATCAACAACATGACGACTTCACGCCTCAACGAGCTCAATAACGGCATTTACACCAGCTGGGTGCCGTTCATGACCCCTGGTCTGCCAGTCGCGCCATCATGTTCCTCTGCTATGCACATCATGCCTGGATCGAATTTGGTCGTCGCATTTGATCCGTTCCAGGGTGTAAATGTCCCTTCAGCCTTGGCATGTTTACCTGCTGAGGTCACACTATCGTGGAGACAGGGCAGTTCTGGGAGCACAAGAACGAGTCTTGGTCCCTTCCATTGTCCAAGTGCTTTCACGACTGCGACTTCAACTGCTTTGAATTCGATTAGCACGAGTGTTTTCTGCTGCCCTTCGTAGGTTTTCTTCGATTCCACAATAAGACCAGTCCACCTTTCACCTCGGCCTCGCGCTCGCTTCTACCTGCAAAGTTTAAAATTCAAGAAGATGTAAGCTGACTTCATGAAGCAACTACGTATACACTAAATCTGGGACCTCACAACAATGCATGTCAACCCTGACATCCGGCTCCATCGTCCCCAACAGCATCCTGGCACCCTCCGCCGTCTCTACTTCCTGGATCGACGCCACTATCACCACAGTCCCAGCTACAGTTCGCGGCGCTGCCGTCGAAGGCTACATCTTCGCAGACTCAACCGCCACTTTCAAATCCACAACCTCCAAATTAAAAACATCTACGAAATCCACCAAGAAAACCAGTCCAACTTCCGCATCGTCTAAAACATCAAGTGGGAAGAAAAGGAAGAAGAAGGGCTCTCTTGGTACTGGTGGGCTGGCTGGTATTATCGTTGGGGCTGTCTTGGTTATAGCACTTATTGTCCTGTTTGTCGTTATTCAGAGGAGGAAGAAGCGGAAGGGGGCCGAGGAGGAGACTGAAGTCGTTGAGGATAAGCGTGTGGATGGAGGAAGCGGTTCAGAGGAGATGTCATCTGGAGGGAAGGGACCGGCGATTGATCATACTCCACTTGTGGTAGGAGAGAATGGGCAGGTTGATCATGGGTGCCGTGGGAGGGATGGTGAGCATGTTCAGCATGCCGCGAAGGGTTCTACTTGATTGTTTATTGCTGGCTGATACCCGGATCTCCATGAATGATAGGTATTTCTATAACTTCATGTCCGAAAGTGACTATGCTGAGGTGTCTCATATGCTTCGTTACTTTGAAACAGATATTGTGAAAATAGCGGATTCAAGGCATCCCAGGAGTACGACGATTGACGTTACGACCCTCAAAAGTTCAATTTCATATCGTGTCAGTGTTATGCTCTGTCAAGAGGGATTGACTTCCTTGAAAACATCAAGATTTGCTGGAGTTTCCAAATTTGCCAAAAAAAATACGCAAGAGGGAAAGCCGCGAGGCAGCTCAGATAGGGGTATCACGTGACATCTAGACCATCCACGATACATGATCTATATGATCGACCTTACAGTATAATTGTCAGTGATCTTGTGTTTCGAATTGGTAAACCATTTCCATTCATTCGCGGTGCATTTCAATGAGTGGCAATATATGTTTCGAAGTCTGCACTTATTTCTTACATAAGATATATTCGAAGAGCCTTCTGCGGCACAGCGACCGATGATTACATTTGATTTTCGGGAGCAGAGGCGATTCTGCTTGATCATGAATCCTCTCGGCGTCTTCCAAGATGAGGATTTTCAGCCATTTAGCTCCTACTCTTCCTCTACTTTCAAAATCTTCATTAGTTGCTGGCCATCCAGATGATATCGGAACTCAAATACCCCTCGCGTCTCAAGATGAGACCACCGACTCAGACTGCCACAACGTCGTAAGTAATTTCCATCTTCAGCTATCTCTCAGAGTACTCAACATCTCCAGTGTCTCGCTCTCGTCGCCTCTCTAGGCGAGGCAGCATTCTACGACCCCTCATCTTCCCTCCCAGGCTTCAGACAAACCTTCTTCACGTCCCTCCAAAGCGAGCTGATCCCCGCATGTATCGTGACGCCAACATCAGCACAACAAGTCGCGCAGGCGATCTCAATCATCAACCAGCATTCATGTATTTTCGCCGTCAAGTCAGGAGGTCATTCGTCGGTGCCTGGCGCGTCGAATGCACCGGGCGGGGTGACGATCGATCTGAGTGGCATCGATGATATTGATGTTTCGGACGATTTGGAATCGGTCAGAATTGGGACGGGGAATCGATGGGCGGGTGTGTATAGGAAGTTAGAACCTTTGAATAGGACGGTTGCCGGAGGGAGGAATAGCGATGTGGGTGTAGGAGGGTTTGTCCTTGGAGGTCAGTTTTCGCAGCTTGTACACATGATTTTGTCTGAAGTGATGTGATCAGGAGGCATCAGTTTCATGGCACGGAGGTATGGGTGGGCTGCAGACAATGTCCGAAACTTTGAGGTATGTTCCCACCGCTACACATAGGTCATGATTGTTCACATTTCAATGTCAGGTCGTCCTCGCCAATGGCTCTCTCACAAATATCAATCAAGCGTCCTCACCAGACCTCTTCTTCGCTTTCCGCGGAGGCGGCAACAACTTCGGCATCGTCACTCACTTTGACATGGACATCTATCCTCAAGGTCAAATCTGGGGCGGCCAAAGTTTCTACTTCATGGATCCAACCGAAGTCGCAGCTCGGAAGGCATCCCTTAACGTCACTTCCGAGCCATTCTCTTTCACTCTCTGGAATGTCAAAAACGCTGTCTGTGTCTCTATAGTGAAATTGGCTTGCAAGCTTCGATATTGTATTGATGGAAAGAAATACTGGCAAGCCGTAGAGGATATCATCGCTTCTGAACAATCGGATCATTGGGCACAGTTCTTAGGAACGTTAACATGGTCGTCGGAGATCGATGCATGGGTTCTTCATACCATGCTCGCATACACCAAGCCTGTGAACAATCCTCCCGTCTTCCAGAACTTCACGTCGCTCAAAGCGTTCAAGTCCTCGAATACCATTCGGAATTTGACAGGGCTGTATGATGAGGTTCGAGATATGAATGTGAGGGGTCGGAGGTACTCATTGTTCCGAACCTCATTTTGGGGATATATCTAACAGCAACAGACACTTCTGGGCGACCTCCTCATTCAGACCTTCCGCCGTCCTCATGGACAAGATAAACGATATCTTCATATCAGAAGTCGAGTCCATCCGTGCAGTGAGGGGCTGCCGACCTACTATCATCCTTCAACCTTTGAACATCGACGAAGTCCAGCATTCAAAGAAAAGAGGGGGGAACTCGCTCGGCATTGATGTCGAAGACGTCCCTCTCATCAGTAAGCCAGCCTCCTCTCTCCCGCGAATACTTCATACAGTACTAACAGCCATCCAGTATTCAGCATCGTCTTCATCTGGGACGATCCCAATGACGACGAAGCAATGAAAAGTGCTGGCAATCGTCTGCTTCACCGCAGCATCGAGCTTAGCAAGCAAATGGGTTTGTATCATCGGTACATGTACCAAAATTATGCGGATGGTGAGCAGGATGTCTTTGCTGGATACGGGAAGGAGAATCGAGGGAGATTGAGGGATATTCAGAGGAAGTATGATCCTGAGGGCGTGTTTTCGAATTTGCAACCGGGGTATTTCAAGGTGTAGTATCTTCTCCGTATTCGTTCTTTCGTCGAATATTGGATGAAGCTCAGGTAGGGAGAACCACAAGAACTAGCCGCACGTTGTCTCAAGTTTTTCGCTTCCGTTCAACTGCACTCTCTCGAAATAGCAGGTCGAAATGTCGATTATCTTAAGCACCGCGTTTAGATCCCGACAGTGGTATCTGCAGTCCACTTAGTTCGGCGGTACCGAACTCACACTCCTGGAAGTCTCCAGTGTATGCAGTGTCAAGCTCGACGTCGCCTGAATAGAACAATGGATCCTCCGCGGCAAGCCATTCCAGTTCTGACTGCGTAGTCTCGCCTCTCGCGGTTTGGGGTATGCTGAGATCCCTTGAAACGTGGACGAAGTCCTCAAAACTAGCCTCGTTAGGTGGCTGGGAAGCCGAGGTATGATACAAGTTTTCCATGGTGGCGCTGAAGGCTGGTATCATTAGTGGGCCTGAAGACGCCTGAAAGATGTCTGGCTGGATACGATTCGTTATATCTTCGATAGCCGGAGACGTGGTCATTCGAGAGGTATATGAATGTTCGGACTGGAGAGCTACAGCTGCGTCAAGTGACGTATCGTCAACCTCCTGGTGGCCACCAGAAGCCCTTGTACATTCAACAATATCGGCAGCGGCAGACCGATAGTTTGCGAACACGCGATCTTGGGCTATCCGTATAATCTCATCAAGCTGGCTCATCAGTCGCTCTTCTAAAGGTTGCGTTTCGCTCCTCACGACTTCTTCGATTGCTGCTCGGACTACGCGAGGTAGCTCGCGACGACAGTATTCGGAGTATTCTTCCACCTCAGATTTATCATCAGGGGGCTCGAAGTCTGGTGATGCATGTTAGGGGACGCTGAAGGAGAATAAGGTTCACGAGCAGGTCTCAAGAAAAGCAGAGGCCAAGGACCAAACTCACACGGTGATGGACCCGGATCTCCGTCGCGAGGAAATAGCAACCTGTAGATCTTCTGCCATCTGTCCTTCTCGGACTCTCCTCGGTGGCTCTTCTTCTTACTCTTTAGCTGTTCCGCGATCTCAATAGTAACGCCATCAGCGATGAGAATATTTCGCAGCTCACAGCTTTGTATTCTGCTCAGATGTACTGCCACAGCTTCCTGACTTTCGAAAACCTCTTTGCACCTCTGGCAGGGATATATCATATGATGTCTATACAAGTGTCCCCTAGCACAACATTAGCAACTTTATCAGAGTCTGTGAAGTACGGAAAGGGCTAAAACTTACTTTACCCTGGCTACGCTTTCCAAGGGAGTCAAAGCACATGATCGCCATTGCCTATTGTTGCTCCTGTATTTGCGTGGCTGGTTCTTACGATATGGGCATGCGAACTTCTGCCTGGCGGAAATGTCGTCCGGGGGTGTTAGGAAGCTTCTTTGCTTCTTGGGTTGTCGGTTTGCGTCGTCTCCTCCATCGCCCTCGCCATCACCGTGGTCGATCTTTCTCTTCTGCTTGCCCCTTCTGACCTCCGAGTACGATTCGCAATGAATAGAAGCACTGCTAGTCTCTGCTGTCGATAATGAGTCTTGCCCGCTCGCAGGATCTGAAGTAGATCCATCTTGATTCGTTGTGTTGGTGTGTTCATGATCGTTGAATGTAGCCCAAAATGCTTCCATCAGGCGATCGATAATTCTTTGTCTGACCAATGATATTACAGGCCTGACGTAACGCCCTGAAAGTAAAGATTGCTTGTACAACGACTGTTCCAAGTTGCAGAAGCCGTCGCTACCGTCATCTATGCTGTACTCAGTATCGTCGTCTGATTCGCTAGACGTGATTAACCCAGTTGGCTTTTCGTCCACTGTCGCTCTTCGAGGGGACGAACTCTTAGAAACTCCCTCTTTGCCAGGTCTAATTCCCTTTGGAGTAGAACGACTATCTTCTTGATCGTCGTCCTTTACGTCTGAAAGAGCGGATCGTATGAACGGTTCCCGTTTAAGGGCAGCTAGATACTCGGATAAATCCACACGTGGACGCAAATCCGAATATGAAACCGCAGCCCCCGTATGATATCTCTCATTCTGTTGGCTGTCGACCCCAGTATCTAGAAGCTCAAGAAACGGGGGGGAGATACCAGGCAGAGGCCATTCTGGTCCATCAACTAGAGAAAAGTGATCAGGTTGGATCGAATCTTGGTCCGAACTCCCATGGTTGGTACTCCAAGATCGGCTGGCAAACATTACGTCACTAGGATGATCAGTACTGGAGGAAGCACTCTCCAGCATCAAAGACTTCGATACAGACGCTGATGCGGCTACTGCTGCGTTGCTAGCTCCGGCACCTGGTCTCGTCTCCCCAGCAGCATCGTCTTCGGTGAAGCCCTGCTTTCTGGCTTTAGTCTCCCAGTAGTCATCTCTCACACGTCGTCCGTTGACGATAATTCTACTTCCGAATTGGCGAAACATAGACTTTGCTGTGACAAGGGCAATCTGGCGAGAACGGTAACTGAAAGGCAAGATCTCTTGATCTATTAAATCGTCTTTTTCAGCTTGCGTGATGATGATCTTGTACAAGGATCTGTTTTTACTGAACAGCAAGTACGAGTCTCGGTATCCCAGCACTCTGGCACACTCTGTTGCTAGCATGAAATGCTTGTTGCCCCTGTTGTGTACGGGAAATATTCTTGATGTGTATTGCCGTTCGCCCAGTAGTTGGCCGTAGGCGTTGACCTTCTTCTCGCCATTCTCATCGATTTCTCGAGGCAAGTACTCGTCGCCTTCCGGTCCGAGTTGATCGGTTGTGTGATCTTTGACTGTCGGTAGAGCACTAATACTTATCTTTGCTTTACGTGGACTGACGGACATTCCGAAGTTATGAGCAGAGGCGCTTGTCCGGTCTTTCAGAGCGATCGCTTCCTCTTCCTTGGCCTCGACATCCTGTACAGGACGGGAATCTGGGTTATTTTGAATTGGCACAGCCTCCAATCCTGAGGTTCCTAGCTTCTCTGCCTCTTCAGGCTCCCAAGGGGCAGTTCGAGATCGAGGAGGTGTCATGGGCATGAATTGTTCACCGAACGCCGCCGTACTTCCTGGGATAGCTTCTGTCTTGGGTCCGGTCTTTGACTCTGCTTTTGCTCCGTCATCTGAGCGTCCTTCTCTGTTGTCAGGGTACTGATGGTCGGGAGGGAACTCGTCACGACCCCGGCGGCCCATGTTATTTTGCTGAAGATGAAGTTAGCAGGCTTTCCTACATTAACTTCCATAAGTCTTCATAAGATTACATCTCATCAATTACGTGTGAAAATAGCGTGTATTTATTTCGAGGCTCCTTTTCAGAGTAGGGCAGATATTTGACTTAGGATCCGGGCTCTGAGAACTAAGCTATTGCTCCGCGCAACAATGCTCTGAATAGTGAATAATTCCTCCTCGTGGGAAAAGACGCAGGAGGAATATATTTGTTGTCAAGCGTTTCACAATGACTTGAACATTTTGTCAGATTGGTGTTGGGCAGTGAAATCGTGAGGACATGGTCTGTCTAGAAAGGAAAGCAAGAAAACTAGAAGGCAGCCACTGACAGGGATTAACGCACCACCGCGCGAAACTCGTCGCGGTGCGATTCGCACGTGATGAACAAATTACCAAAGCTAGAAATTCATCGGTGCAATAATCGCCTTCCTTGCATATGCAAACAGATGCAAAATTGAAGCAAGACTTTTTAGTAGAGCTGTTCTCAAATTTATATGTGCGTTTTCGGAACTATATTAAGGTCCGTCGCAGCCTCCAAGATGAACTTCCCTGTGACCTCGAAGTAAACAAATCCTCGTCTATTTCCCGACATCTCCACTTTTTTTCGTCCAAGGGCTGTCTGAGTCCGTCTCTCTCCAGTTTTAAAAGCATCACATTGGTTGCAGTAGCGGTTGATTATGTCTGAAGAGTCCCGAACCCCTTTTAACGGGTCACCACACGTGCACCAGCACCATCCAGCGTGCCCTCACCATCTCAAAAACAGGTACATGATCGCAATCTTACCTCGGAACCGACCCTTCTTCTCCTCGCGACTCAGAAATAAGAACACTGATCACGTATTTAGTGATTTTCACAAGACTACCACCTACTCCAAACTTGCCGAACATCTCCAAATTGCACCCAATGTCACCGAGCGACTTACCGAGGGACGCGAGCAATCGCCCGAAACATATGTCGCGAAAGGCCAAGGAGCAATCGATGCTTTCGAGAAAGCTTTCAACGAATAGCTTGGGGAATCTGTGAGCCGGATTGAAGGGCCCGAGAAGTGACTGGCGACATTATGTTTGTGAAGGATGTTTTCGAGCAGCGCGAATATTAAACCTTCGCACCTCGCGGATACTGTTCACCGTTACTTGGCATATATCTCGTAGGGTGCTCTAAATGGAACCCTCGAGGAACAAAGTATGATTCGTACGGAGAGATTCAATAGAGAAGCAAGGTTTCAACTGAAAGCCCAAAATAGACTATGTTTCCCTTCTTATCGTCATGCCAAATGTGGTGGGTGGTCCACCTGTCGCTGAGCTCTCCTCCATGACGTTCCCCCGCCCATAGTTCTTCTTTCTTCAACTTCCAATCAAATATTCCGTTCTCGAAACCATCGTCTCAAGGCATCGTACGAACTCTGCCGTAAGGTTAACTTTCATGCTTCTATTTAATCGTCTTCCCGGGACTCGATCCCTTACACATCGAATGCACACACTCTATTGGTGCACGCGAGTCTCGACAGATGCGACAGTGAGAATGGACACGGATCCAGAAGAAGGCATGATCTCAGCAAGGTATAATCTCTTTGGGGAAGGAATAATGGCCTTTATCAGCCCATCGAGCTTCAGAAGCTGGTCTTCGTGCTCAACCACAACATTGCGCTGCCAAAGAGTCGATCAGGACGGCATCTAGACATTGTGTCACTTCCGTTGTCTTCGTTAGACAACTTGACAATGCTCAATCTTGGCTGGCATGCTCCTCTTAATCACATGAGAGATGTCAATCCGTTCCGCTGAGTGGACGGATCTGCGATCGTTCATTTGATCAGGAATGGACCGAGTACAAAACCCATGCATACAATAGCTATTCAACTGCAGGTCAGTCTACCCATCGACCCTCTCACCCACAGATACTGCCACTTCCCTCCCTACTCCAGCAAAATCTCATACTCAAACTTCCCCGCCTTTAACTCATACTCCGGCAAAGTAGACGGTCCACAGCTCCCCGTACCAAGTCCATGATGCGCCCAATCCAACCTCACAACCGTCTCCTCCCTCCTCTTCTTCTTCAACTCATACGGATGTCTACTCTCATCCAAAGCCCGCGTATCATAATGCGACGCACAGAAACTCGCCTCGTCCAAATCAGCAAAACTAGCTTTCAACCCCCCATTCTTCCCTTTAAACTCAACCCATCGCGTGTCAGTCCTGTTTCCTGATTCCTGGGGGAATTCATAGTCTGTAAACAGATCGTCGATTGCGGATGAGAAATTCCCGATTTTCTGACTGAGTTTCTTGTCTCGGTATGACTCGCCCGGTCCACGACCGAACCACTCCGCAGTCTCGATACCAGCAAGCGAAAGCGTGAGACCGATACGCGCGAGAACAGACGGGAAGTTGTTTCCGCGCGGCTCGCCGGCGACTTTGATGGAGAGGTGGGAAGAGGTGAATGTGTATGTGAAGAGCACGTTGA
This sequence comes from Cadophora malorum, assembly GCA_017365405.1. Lineage (NCBI taxonomy): Eukaryota > Fungi > Ascomycota > Leotiomycetes > Helotiales > Ploettnerulaceae > Cadophora > Cadophora malorum. The sequence continues at coordinate 11,103 of JAFJYH010000365.1, read as the reverse complement.
CGCTCCATTCGAAGACGGGGGGCGCGATGCGCGTTTCGACGGTGATGGTTACGTTGTCTGGCGTGCTGGACCAGGAGACGGAGCGGACGTGTGGTTTGGTTTGGTGCAGGCGTGAACTGGTCCAGGAGCGGCCAACGGGCTCGTCGTTGTCGGTTTGGGCGCGGTAGAAATCCATGACGGGCGGAGAGACGATGAGGTTCTCGCCCGAGGGGGATTTCCAGGATATGAGGGTGCCGTGGACGATGTTGAAGGTCCATTGGATGCCCTTAGAGCTGGTGATCTCGAGGAGTTGCGGGCTGACTTGCTTGTATTTCGGCGCGGAGGGAGAAGTTACGGCTTTGAGTTGGGGGAAGGTTGGGGGCCCGTGAAGTTGGACTTGGCCCCAGGATATGAGGTGGTCGGCTGGTGCCCAGTTGGTAGCAGAGCGGAGGGTGAAGTTCAGCTCGAGGCAAGTTTCCTCGGATGGGAGGTCTGAAAGGCCGGTGATCTCAAGCTCGACTGTATCTCCTGGTTTGACGTCTACGTTGGTCAATATATGTCAATGGTCAAATTGACTGAACGAACCTTTTGGGATCTTGACTTCCTGGCCAGCTTTCCTGAACCCGTCTCCTACGAGTGTCCATTCGCACTTGAGATGATCCAGGGTAATGTGATCATAGCGATTAATGATCTTGACCTTGTCCTTCGTTCCGCTGAGTACCTGGACGGGCTCAATGGCCTTCTGATACTCAACCAGACCTGGATTTGGGCTGTGATCAGAGTGCAAGACACCATCCATGACAAAGTGGCCATCGTTAGGCACGTCGCCAAAGTCACCGCCGTATGCGTAATACTCTACACCTTCGTCGTTCTTCGTTCTCAGACCCTGATTCCGTCAGTAAGATTCTGCAAATCTAATCGACATGACTCACGTGATTCGCCCATTCCCAGACAAAGCCACCCATGAGCCTTGGATATTTGTAGAATGCATCAATATACTCCTTGATGTTTCCTGGTCCATTTCCCATGGCATGGACATACTCACACAAAACCATCGGCTTCTCCCAAGTCTTGCTCTCGGTAGCAAAATTGATGATGTCGTCTACCGAAGCGTACATTCGACTGTAGATATCTACAGTCTTGGCTTCATAGTCACCCTCGTAATGAATCAATCTCGTTGGGTCATACGCCTTGATGAAGTCGTACATCTTCTGGTGATTGCGGCCATAGAACGCCTCATTTCCAAGAGACCACATGATGATACAAGCATGATTCTTGTCTCTGATCACAGCTTGACGAGCACGATCGACGTAGGCTTCTTCCCACTCTGGGTTATCTGAAGTCCAGCGGCCTGGATCTCTCGTTCTGATTGCCACTTTGTCGATATCGGGAAGATGCTTGAATTCTTCCGGGATGGCACTCTCATCGATCTCGCCAAACCCATGGCATTCGAGGTCGCATTCGTCCATGACCCAAAGACCAAGTTCATCTGCCACATCGTACATCCGAGGATCATTAAGTTGATGGGATGTGCGAATAGCGTTGATGTTGTGAGTTTTCATGAGAAGGAGATCCTTGACCATGAAATCGTACGGGACAGCCCGTCCATGGTCGGGGTGATGCTCGTGACGATTGACGCCGCGAAACTTGACTGGTTTACCGTTGACGACAAAGACACCATCCTTGAGCTCAGCTGTGCGGAATCCGACTCTTTGCTGGACTGCACAGTCTGGCGTGGAGATCACAAGTTGATAGAGGTATGGAGTTTCGGCTGTCCATTTCTTAGGGTCTTTGACTGGGATGTTGAAATTTGTGTTTGCGGCGCTCTTTTGAGAAACTGTTGCGATTGTGGTTCCGGAGGCATCCAATAGTTTGACGTCCACTTGAGAGTTCTCGCTCATGTCGAGCCTGATCTTGAGAGTGGCATCTCTGTACTCGGAGTCCAGCTTGGTCTCAATCTGGTAGTCCTGAATGTGAACTTTGGGGAATGCTAGTAGGTTTACATCTCTGAAGATTCCACTCAACCACCATTGGTCCTAGCTTAAGTCAATGTGTGCGTTCTATGATGAGCTGCTTGTATTGACTTACCTGGTCTTCAATATAGCTACCATCACAGAATTGATACACCCGAACGGCAAGAGTGTTATTTCCTTCGAGGTTCACTAGAGAAGTGATGTCGAATTCAGATGGCTCTCTCGATCCCTGAGAGTACCCCACTTCTGTGCCATTTACCCAAACGTGATACGACGAATCGACACCCTCGAACCTCAATCGCAGCTGATGATCCTTAAATGACTTTGGAACAGTGAAAGTTCGAATGTAACTTCCAGTCTCATTATCATCATACGGCACATGAGGTGGATCAACGGGAAAGGGATATCTGATATTGAGGTAACTGTTCGCCTGTTAACACAACCACATTCTCGAACGAAATTGCAAACACATACTTTGGGCCCTTTCCATAGCCTTGCAATTGCCACATGCCAGGAACCTCGATATCTCCCCATTTTGAAGTATCAAATTTCGGCTCATGAAAATTCTCGGGTGTATCGAAAGGACTCTTCGCTACATCGAATTTCCATGTTCCAGACAAAGAGAAAGTCTTTGATTTGGACACATCACGTGTCAATGCATCCTCTGGAGTATTGTACAGGAAGAAAGAAGCTCTTGCCGGAAGAGTGTTTCTGTGGAGGACCTTCAGATTGCTCCAATCCGGGAGATCTTTGGGAAATGTGTGAGTCTCCGCCATATTGAAGTCTGTTCTTTCTGATGTCTCTGGACTTTTCGCGGGGAGATCTATATGTACAAAGCCAAGTGAGTCAGTTGAGATATTTGCTGGCAACGATGGCCTTTGTGGAAGTTGAGACTTTTGAGCCATGTTTGATATAGTGTCCTTCGGAGTAGTGTTGGCAGCCAGGTCCACGTTGGAATGATTCACCTATCGGGGATGACGGGGAATCGGGGGAATCGGGGAACGCTGGTGTCCCAGGCTTTATCCACAGTGGGGTGGGCTTGCTGCTTGGGGCTTGGCTCTCCCCCTCTTTTTTCCACCTCTGCACCCAGACTGTTGGCTCGTGATAGACAGAATTGAAACTCTACAGCGATGTTGCATGCAAGTTGTCTCCACTGCCGGTCTGTTTACTTTGACAAGAGTCGGTTTTCAGGCGGGAATCGAACGGCATAGGATGGGGTGGTGCGGCAAGAAGACCGGTGATGCTTCTGGAGGAGGCTTCGGACTATCTCACTCCGGTTGAATCATCAATGACGGCAGAGTATATTTTCTGGTAGAAGTGTATCAGATACATTGAATGCAAAGATTGCTGAGGTATGAGATGCAGGTGAAATGCTGTTATTACATGTTGGTGTCAAGATCCTACCACTTAATCCGCGGGTGTTGTTGGATTGCCGTTGGATGAAGCGAGAGGAGCCAAGCCAAGGTGGGGTAACCCCAATGTATGGGCCTACTCGTACAGTAAACAGACAGCCATCAGTGTCTTCTGACTCGTGTCAACCAGAATTTTCACGCTCCAATCTCCATTCCCCACATCCCGCATCCCATCTTCCCCCCGCGGCTAACGAAGAACGATAATCTGGGTTGGGGGCAGAATGGCTGGAACGTCTGCCATTCTCTCAAATATGTTCAACAAGTTGTGCTTCCTTATCAGTCATTGCCACTGCCGCCATTACCTTCAAAAGAGTGTTAAGGTGGCAAGGTCTGATTTTCAAGAGCTGGGGCGTATAGTCGACTCCAAGCAAATGGAGTTCACGAGAACATCTCAAGCCACATACGAATGAACTTACAGCCACCGGTATGCACGCCATACCTCGGTAGGACTTTCAGATATCGGCCCGAGCAATTCTACTTCAAAAGTCTTGTCAGCTGTCATTATCTCTGCATCAACGGAGGCAATTGGCTGCAGTGATCGAATTATTCCAGGGATGCCAGTCTCCAAGATGTTTCCAGACTTTCACTTGTCCACGGTAGGCAAGAGAAGACCCTCAGGGTCCTTCACTTGGTATTTTACTCCGGCGTCTAATTGCCATTGTCCAGTCCCATTGCAGACTTTCAGCCACAACTCCACCTCGATCATACCCTCTACATACTCTCTACCACGTTGCCTTCAGAACCCGTGCAAGCAATGCCAGAAAGGCTAGGCGTTTCTTGGCCAGATCTCCGGGATTTGTATGGGGCGCTTGGGGGGCGTTGCTTGTACGCGGGGAACGGACAATATCCGGAGTAGGCATGGTTCATCTCCATGCATTGTCTTCGAAGCCGGGCAATGTTCGGGGGAAGAATGGCCGCGAGACTAGATCTTGGTTCTGCATGCTGGATGCTGGAGGGTGGAGGAGTTAAATACCAAGTGATTACCCTCGTCCTTTTACCACGAGGTCGGGTTCAAGCGGACGCTTCTTTTCCCTCTCTCGCCTGTTTTGTTTGGTCCTTCAATCACGACAGTCCTCATCATGTCTGCTCCCAAACCTAACGATACTGCTGCTGAACACTACGAGAGCACAGATGCTCACCATGTCTCAAGCAATATCGATGAGAATCTTGCTTCAGGAAATGTCGTCCAGATCCAAGCAGCTTCGGTCGCCTTGGCCGCCGCTGTAGCTGCACAGAAGCCATCTCTTTGGTCCAAGAGCATGTTGCAGCTGTACTTCATTATGGGAATAGGTTACCTCGTCAGTACTATGAATGGATTTGGTAAGTATATTTTGATCACTTTCAATATGCTGCATCACACTAACAACTTTCAGATTCCTCCCTCATGGGCAGTATCAACGCCATGGACCCTTACCTTGAAACCTTCAAGATGGACACCGCTGGCTCATCAACTGGTCTTGTCTTCATCATCTATAACCTGGGACAGATTGCTGCCTTTCCATTTTGTGGCTTCCTTGCCGATGGATACGGCAGACGAATCTGTATCTTTGTCGGCTGTGCTATTGTCTTGATCGGTACTGCTGTCCAAGCTTCGGCTCACGAGAGAGGACAATTCATGGGAGGCAGATTCGTGCTTGGATTTGGTGCTGCGCTTGCATCCGCTGCTGGACCCGCTTACACCGTCGAACTGGCCCATCCTGCGTACAGAGGAACCATGGCTGGAATGTAAGCGTTAATAACTTTCGGGATGGAGAAATTCACTGACATATTCAGGTACAACAACTTCTGGTGGCTGGGAAATATCCTCGCTGGATGGACAACCTACGGATCCAACAAGTAATGATCCGCACGTAAAGTCTCATTACAATCTGCTAACATTTGTAGGAACCTCACGTCCTCCTGGGCTTGGCGAATCCCCACCCTCGTACAAGCCGGTCTACCTTCCATTGTCATGGTCCTCATCATGTTCTTCCCTGAATCCCCACGTTGGCTCATCGCTCAAGACCGTCGCGAAGAAGCCCTCGCCATATTCGCCAAGTACCACGGCGAGAGGGATGAGAACTCACCTGTCGTGCAACTCCAATACCATGAAGTCATTGATAATCTTCATGCTACGAAGGATGACAATCCATGGTGGGATTTCAGAGAGTTGGTCAATACGAGAGGCGCAAGATATAGATTGTACATGGTCATCGGAATGAGTTTCTTTGGGCAGTGGTCAGGGAATAACGTTGTGTCTTACTTTATGGTCAGTAGTCCCCTTTTCCCTTCCTGGCGTTGATTTACTGGCGAGGATTCGGGACATCGAAGAGAGAAGCGGGAAAAACAAAAACAAAGACTAACCGATGCTTAATCAACAGCCCGCAATGATCGAAAACGCCGGCATCACAAACAAGAACAAACAACTCCTCATCAACGCCATCAACCCCATCTTCTCCATGATGGGCGCCGTTTACGGCGCCACGCTCCTCGACCGTCTCGGCCGCCGCTTCATGATGCTCGCAGGCCTGTCCGGTGCTCTCTTTTCCTACATTCTCCTAACAGCCTTCACCGCGTCCTCCGAAAAGAACCCCTCCCTCTCATACGGCGTGATCGTCTCCATCTTCCTCTTTGGCATAATCTTCGCGTGGGGCTTCACCCCCCTACAGACCCTCTACGCCGTCGAATGTCTGGAAAACCGCACTCGAGCAAAGGGTTCCGGACTCAACTTCCTGTTCTTGAATATCGCTATGGTGGTTAACACTTATGGTATTAGTGTGGGCATCAAGGCTATTGGGTGGAAGTTGTATATCGTGTATATTGGGTGGATATGTGTTGAGATTGCGACGATTTATTTCTTCTTCGTCGAGACGGCGGGCAAGACGTTGGAGGAAATGAGTGAGATTTTCAATGCGAAGAATCCGAGGAAGAGGAGTACGAAGAAGACGAAAATTGATGTTGATGAGAGTGGGAGGGTTGTGGGTGTTGAGGCGTAGAGTGCGCTGTGGTAGCGAGAGGTTTAGTGAGGAGGCAAGTTGAGAAGTTTGACTTGAGAGAGAAGATATGTACCTAGGTATTGATTCCTTCCAGAACATAACCAATGCGGTCTTTATGCCTACGTATGCCTTTTGCCACATTTCTCCGATGCTATTCGGCAAGTAGCCTCTCCATTTCAATAGAGTTACAGCATTCTCACCCTGGTTCCATGAGATGTACAGACAGCTTGAGCCGCTCGTCCTCCGGTAAATCGCGTCCAAACTAGAACTACCTGTCCATCCATCAAGGAAGATGGCAAAGACGTGCTCATCGGCAGCCCTTGGCGGACATTTCACCGGGAAAGCGCTTTATAATAATGGATTCTCGGGTCCAAATTCGCATTGCACAGGTCTGCAAAAGCACCAGATTCTGACGATCTTCTTGTTGGAGTACTCGATGCGGACATATCATCGGTCACTCAAATACATAGGCATTGCCATACTCAGTTATAGCTTCTCGTTAATAGCTACATATGCTGATTTGCAGTCGACATGACGTATCGTATCCTGACTTGCGCAATGTCAGTTACCAATGAGTGAATACTAGATGCTCCATACGTGCAATAGCTTGTAATAAGTGCATCTAAACCTGAGAATAGTTGCTGAGCCTGGAATCTTTCAGAATTACCACGGAAGACCCGATTCCAAAATGGCACTTGAGTCGTGTCAGTAAGGCCATTGAAATTTTGCATTGGATACCCATACATAGTACAGTTTGCCATCGTCCAGAACGCCAGAGAACAATCCACAAACGCCATGTCTTCTGATTACCACCCTCCTCTGAATCCCCTCCCTCTACCTCTAAACCCACCTCCCCTCCCTCCTCCACCTCTTCCTCCGAACCCTCCCCGTCCTCCATATCCCCCATCCCCGTATCCACCATCGAACCCTCTTCCAGCAGGACTATGATCCCCCTCATCTGTACTGACCATCGGCCTCCTCGTCCTCAACTCCTTCGGAAACGCATCAAACGTCTTCCGCATCTGCGCATACCCCAGATGCATCTTCCCATAAAAGTGATCCGCCAACCGCCTATCGTTATCCAGCCTCGAAAGGTACGCACCACACACATCGCAAACCTGCAACTTCTGGTGTCCAGACGGCCCACTCGTATCACTCAACGCCTTTAGTTCCCTCTCCTTGTCAGCCTTCTGCTGCATCGCTGAGCGAATCCTGTAGAACTCCTCATACGCCCTCGAAACCTCCGACTGCTCGCCCAAGACTTGAATCTCCATCAATCCACTCTCAATGCTCTTGCTCAGATCCGAAATATTCTTCAGGAGCGCGTTCGTCTGTCTAATCTCATCCGGTGTCTTCTCCAGCCTCCTCTGCGCAACATCAATCCGACGATTGCACTCGTCGATGTATTTCTGTAGGTCGCGCATGTAGTCGTATTCGAAGCCCCATTTCTGGCGTTGCGACTCGGGCGCGGCTTCGTACTCTGTTTTGAGGGGTTCTGAATGGACTTTTGGGCAGGGTCCCAGGTCTTGCTTGGTGTTTGTAAAGAGGTCGTGTGGACAGGTGCCGGCGAGGAAGGATCGGCAGACTTTGGGGTCGGTGATGGAGAGTTGAGCGGCGCGAGAGGAGGCGCTGGCTCCCATGAGCTGCTCTGGAGGGGATTAGCTGGTGGTAGATGAGGGGGAAGAGGTAGCAAAGAGCAGCAATGATATGGAATAGAACCAGGGGTGGAACTTACCAAGCAGCTTTCTCTGTTCTGCCGCCATCTTTAGAAATCGTTGTCTGTCTCGTTGTGCAGCTGTGCGACGGCGAGGTCGGAGATGTGGTTGTTGATCAAGACAAGGCGCGGCTGAAATTTGTTCGCAGCCGCGCCTGAAAGGCTCGCGCTAAATCTCAGGAACAGCGGACGGCGCGGGCGCGTCTCACTCAGTGGAAGCTCGGCTACAGCACTCATTCATCGGAGGCATTCTACAACAGTAAATACTTCAATGCGCCGCTGCTCATAACAAAATATATCCTCGGCGCTGGAAGCCATGCGTCAATTCCAGTCTCTACTGCTCTTCCTCAGCATCCTCTTCTTCAGTCCCTCGCGGTCCCACGCTTCCGATTACCACGAACAGCTCGTCCTTAGACCTCTCCATCCCTCCCTCCTTCTCGCATCCTTCAACTTCCAGAGCAATACCACACTCGCTTCTTTCGACCAGCAGAACTTCAGATACTTCCCTAGATCGCTAGGTCAGATCCTACAACATGCCAACACAAGAGAGTTGCATCTACGGTTCAGTCTAGGGAGATGGGATGCAGAGAGTTGGGGCGCAAGACCGTGGGGAGGGGCTAGAGAAGGAGGGACAGGTGTAGAATTATGGGCTTGGGTTGAAGCTGAGACGGATGAAGAGTGCGTATCCTAGGGCAATTATTGGAACTATCTTAACAGAATCAGGGCCGATGGACGGTGGCTGACATTGACAAATGCGCTGTCTGGCCTCTTTTGCGCTTCTCTGAACTTCATAGATTCCACAAGAACGATCAGACCGGTTATGTCTTTCCAACCCGCTGGAAACCATGCCAATTCGACTGGGGAGAATTTACACTTGCTTCATGGAACGCTACCTAGAGAAGTGGTGTGTACGGAGAATTTGACCCCCTTTCTGAAGTTGTTGCCCTGTAAAGGCAAAGCTGGTATCTCGAGTTTACTGGATGGGCATAAGCTGTTCGATGCTAGCTGGCAGAGCATGTCGATTGATGTGCAGCCGATATGTCCTGCAGACGGGAGCGAATGTCAATTGCAGATTACACAGACTATTGACATGGTCCTGGATATTCAGCGGTCAAAAAGACCCAGAGGTATGTTATTCGAGCCGCATTGAATGCATGCCTGCTAACATATCAAAGACAATCCCATTCCAAGACCAGTTGCCTACGAAGAGCTCAAATGCAACACATCGAAACCATACAACTCCCACGATACCTGCTTCCCACTGGACACTTCAGCCCAAGAGGAAGAATGGAGTCTCTCCCAAATATTCGGACATTCTCTCAAAGGACCCTGTCCCCTCGCAACAGACGGCATAGATCCAGTCTGTATAGATGTACCACATGCCCGCAATGTATACACCTCTCACGGCGTTCAAGAACACAAAGACACCACCGGCTACAAGCGATGTTTCCAGCTCAATCCCGAGGGCGATTTCGAACTTATCCTCCCCGAACAAGACATCTCCGAAAAGTCACCCCTTGAACAACCCCTCCTCTACGCAGAACGCTCTTTCATCGGCTACGGCCAAGAACGCGGCGGCGTCCAAGCAATCCTCACGAACCCCTCTCTCACGGAATCCGTCGATTTCGTCTACATGGAGTCCCTCCCCTGGTTCATGAAACTCTACCTGCACACCCTAAAAGCCAAAATCAACGGGCAAGACAAATCCGTCATCCAGGAAATGTACTACCGGCCAGCACTCGACCGTAAGCGCGGCACACAGCTCGAAGTACGGATTTTGATTCCAGCGAACTCAACTGTTGTCCTTACATACGATTTCGAGAAAGCCATTCTCAGGTACACGGAGTATCCACCTGATGCCAACCGTGGTTTTGACATTGCACCGGCGGTCATCACGATTGGCGATGTTAGTATTCGCACCACGACATTATTGTTACCTCTCCCTACCCCGGATTTCAGTATGCCGTACAATGTGATTATCCTCACGAGTACGGTGATGGCGCTGAGTTTCGGGTTTATCTTTAATCTCTTGGTGAGGCGGTTTGTGGGCATAGATGAGGCAGAGAAGTGGGATGTGAGGGCTGTGAGGTTGAAGATTGCGGCGGTGGTGAGGAGGTTTGTGAGTAGATTCAGCAAAAAGGAGAAAGTAGAGAAGAAAGAGTGATTTTTAGAAATGTAATGAATATGATCCATTGACTGGTCTGATTTGCAATTTCCGATTGTGACTAAAATTGGAGATTGAACTGCTCTTCTTGATCGCTCTTTTGGAGATGGTTCTTTTTCAAATGGCAAGTAGTCCTCCTGGCGGTGTACATGGCAAGAGTAGATGTCCTGTCTTCTGATTCTTTCGTGCGGGAACGGCTCTCATGGAGGAGGTACCAAAATCCAATCTTCAAAGCTTTCTCATCATAGACACAGATATCTCACGTCGGAACGAGTATGGCTCGGGCGCTTGCACCCCTCACGCCTAAAAATCACATATCACCACGACAAGCATATACCGATTCGCCAGAACCATTCCATTTCATATCTCAATCAGAACTATCTGAGTTCTCCAGGCAAGCAAAGCCACCCCTCAAGTCCGTAGACGAGTATTTTGTATCCCTACAACGCCAACTCCATTGCCATGCTTTCATTCCATGCTTCTAATATCCCCTCCACCCTTCTTAGGCGTCGAATTTCAAGTCTTTGACCACTGGACTCTCAAACTTCTAATTTCTTCTCTTCAATCGGCGTAGCCATTTCCTCTGCCCAGTCACCAGCTGGCTTCTCAATCGTTGGCGACTTGGCCTTCTCGTCGGAGGTGATCTCTGTCTTTGATGTCTCTAGTGCCTTCGCAGGTGTTGGTAATGACGGGAAGTCTTCTGCGTTGGGTACGGCGGCGTTCGAGTTTCCTGCTTTTCCTCCTCCACGACCACCACGACCGCCTCGCCCTCGACCTCTAATTTCGAACCCACCACGTCCCCTAGAATTTTGCGTATCCTGTCCCTCCTCACCATCATCCACCGAGTATCTACTCCCAGCCAACCCACCACCCCTGATAACGCCCC
>JAFJYH010000364.1:0-41455 GCA_017365405.1 Cadophora malorum | reverse complement strand
GAGGGGGAGTGTATTGGTTTTGGTTGGGGAAGTTGGAACCGGAGTTGCGCTTTAGTTGGTTGGAGGGAACGGCTTGGTATTGCCTGCTGGGGAGATCGGAGCATGGGTCTCGAGATGGTGGAGGGGTGGATTTGTAGGTTGACAAGGAGGTGGTGGATTGAGTGCGAGTGTGGAAGAAAGGGATTGTAGGTGGGCGGCTCAAGTCCTCGTATGCGGCGCCAGAGGCACGATTGCTTTCCAGTGGGAGAGAGATTCGCTTCTCGGAGTAGTTGGAGGAGATTGCGGTTGAGACGGAGGACTTGTTGCGTTTGTGGCGGGTGGTGAGGTTGTCTTCCAATGGGTTCATGTCTGGTGGTAGCTTGGTGATTTTGCGGAAAGTTACAGCCAGGTACAACGATATTGCAAGGGAGAAGAGGTGTAGCCCGCCACCAACAGCCGCGAGGTAGAAGACGCATTTGGAGAAAATGCTTATGAGGGTCGGGTCGGAGAGGATGGTCTTCCACGCAGCTTGTCGGGTCATTGCTACAAGAGCACTGAAGGCGTAGAAAGGAGCAATGGAGACATCGAAGAAGGAGGCGAAGAGCATGTAGGATGCTGAGGATGCGGGGGTTCGTCCTGAGGGTTTGCGGCCTAGGTGGTAGATACCGTAGACGGTGTGCAGAATTGCTACTCCGGGCTACAATTTTTCAGTGGCTGCCCCCGTGGTATTGAGAGGAAAGGAGACATACAACTATCCTCATAACCCATCCTGTAGAAGCGTCAACGCCTTTAATCAGGATCATCAGGACCAAGAGTCCAAGAGCCGCAAGCAATTCGAAGCATCGCAACACTAATTGTATGATGCGCATCCATTTTATCCATTTCTTCACACTGGGATTCATAGGCGTCGCAGTTGAGCTTCCGTACGGGAGTATTAGATATGAACTATGCGCAGCGATTAGCAGAGATTCAATTGAGCCTAGAATATGGCATATGATACGAGAACATACTCAGGATGCTGATTGAAGTTCACCAATGGCCCCTCATGCTTCGGTCGTGGAGGTTTCGGTGTATAACTTGCGCGGGTGACAGCCTTGGGATCGAATTCGCGATATGGAGACCTTGGACCCTCTGTTTTGATAGGATCGTAAAGGAATGGAGGTTGCACGCCACCCATTGTTGCTTAAAGAATGACTGAACTGACTCGAGGCTGATGTGACAATGAGACAAGCAGCGAGCAAAGATATCAGAAAATCAGACAGTGGAATGCGACCTGGAATGCGATGTTTGTCAGATATGAGCAGGGAAGCTCCAGGGTGTGCAGGGAACCTTGAGGTGGAGGGGCATTTGTTTACGGAGCTTAGCGCATTGCTATGGGCAACACCCGCAACAGAACCCGCTTAATTTTGCAGGGGGAGCTGTTTAGCGATAAGATATCGGACGCATGAGAGAAATGTCCGAGAATCTTCAAGATGACGTGCAAACGCGGAAATGGACAGAATTGCGAGACCTTGGGTCTGCACGAGATGTACGAACGTGTTGATCAGACGGGCGTCAACAATCCCAAGCACAACAATTCTCGCTAGACAACGTCGAAACTACACAGCAAAAGTTCATGCTCAAGATGGACGGCCGTTCCGTATGGCAGTCATTGGGTCCGGTCCTGCCGGTTTCTACACTGCATACAAAGTGATGTCGAAGATAGAGAATTCGATGGTTGATATGTATGAGCAGTTGCCAGTCCCATTTGGACTTGTGCGATTTGGTGTCGCTCCAGATCATCCCGAGGTGAAGAATTGCCAGGACAAGTTTGAAGAGGTAGCCGAGTCGCCACGCTTCAACTTCGTCGGGAATATCTCCATTGGAAACCAGACCGGCTCTCTACCTCTGAGAACGCTCTTACCACATTATGATGCGATTCTGTTTGCTTATGGAGCTTCGAAGGATCGGGCTCTTGGTATTGAGGGCGAGGATTCCCTGAAGGGCATCTACTCGGCGAGGGCGTTTGTCGGCTGGTACAATGGACTTCCTGAGTACTCGAGATTGGCACCGGATTTGACGATGGGCGAAGAAGCTGTCGTTGTTGGCCAAGGAAACGTGGCGCTTGATGTGGCGAGAATCCTGCTACAGGACCCCGAGATTTTGAAAGAGACGGATATCACGACGGATGCTATTCAGACGTTGAGAAATAGTCAGGTGAAGAGAGTGCGAGTCGTTGGGAGGAGAGGTCCGATGCAGGTGAGTAGAATTTCAGAGCGTAGTGAAGTCGGGAATTGATAGATTTTTAGGGTGCGTTTACGATCAAGGAAGTTAGAGAAATAATGAAGTTCCCTTCGGTTGCATTTCATCCTGTCGATACATCACTCATACCAGAGGATATCAGCAAGCTACCGAGACCGACTAAGCGAATCATGGAAGTTCTCAAGAAGGGATCAGGAGCATCTGTCTCGACGGCTCCAAAATCGTGGTCCTTAGATTTCTGTCTGTCGCCAAAATCTTTTCTTCCTAGTACGGTATCACCAAATCAGCTTGGTAGCATGTCATTCGAGAAGACGACTTTGGATCCTGATCCATTTTTTCTGAGTGCAAAAGCCACTGGCACTGGTGAATTGGTGGATATTCCCGCATCGTTGGCGTTCCGATCCATTGGGTACAAGTCAGAAGCTCTGTCTGAGTTTTCAGATCTGGGTGTCCCATTTGACAGTCGAGCTGGCATCATACCAAATGATCATCTAGGCCGTGTTGTCAATGATGCCGAAGACTGGACTGATGAAAGCCGCGCTAGGCACTTGCCTGGGATGTACTGTGCCGGATGGGTCAAGCGAGGGCCCACTGGAGTGATTGCAAGTACTATGGATGATGCATTCTCTACTGCTGATTCCATTGCGATGGATTGGTATGGGAAGGTTCCATTCCTCAATGCTGAAGGTGGAGATAGCATGGGATGGGACGGAGTCAAGGATGAAGCTGAGAAGCGTGGATGTAGGAGAGTGAGCTGGGAAGATTGGAAGAAGATCGATGGAGCGGAGAGAAGCGAAGGTCAGAAGACTGGCAAAGTGAGGGAGAAGTTCACCAAGGTTGAAGACATGCTGGCAGTGCTCGACTAGAACATGGGAATCTTGTAAATATATGTACACTACTTGTTCAGCTTTTCCGTGAGCTCAGGCACCTTATCAAACAAATCTCCAACTAAACCGACATCTGCTACTTGGAAGATAGGCGCATCGGCATCTTTGTTGATGGCTGCGATGACCTTGCTATCCTTCATTCCTGCCAAATGCTGAATGGCACCAGAGATACCTGCACAGAGATATAATTGTGGTGCCACTACCTTTCCAGTCTGACCAACTTGCAAGCTGTTGTCGGCATATCCACTGTCAACAGCTGCTCTTGAAGCTCCAACGGCTGCTCCCAAGGCGTCTGCAAGTGGCAACATAATTCTGTCAAACTCCTCCTTTGACTTCAATCCTCGTCCACCAGATACAACCTTGCCAGCGGTTGCTAAGTCAGGTCTATCTGACTTTGCAAGGTTTTCTGATACCCATTCCGTGGTGCTCTCGGCCTTAGAATCGACACCATCCTCCATCGAGGCAGAACCTCCCTCTGCTTCTGCTGCTGCAAATGCCGTCCCTCGAATTGTGATGATTTTAATATTGTCCGATGATTCAACCGTAGCAATTGCATTTCCTGCGTAGATTGGACGCACAAAGGTCTTCTCGTCCTCGATTGCCGTGATGTCGGATATTTGCTGAACGTCGAGTAATGCTGCAACGCGGGGCATCAAGCTCTTCCCGAATGCTGTATGGCCCATTATGATGTGTGTATAGCCTCCCTTCTTGATATTCTCGACGAGTAATGGGGCGTAGTTCTCTGGCAATTGCTGTAAGCCATTATTAGCATAATTCCAACATATCAAAGTCCATCAACCTGCCTTGTCGTAGGCGGAATTGTCCACAGAAATGACCTTCTCGATTCCCGAGACTTTCGAGGCTTCTTCCGCAACTCCCTTGATGTTTCCGCCTGCTACGAATCCCGTGATTGATCCTCCTAGCTTTTTGGCCGCAGTGATTGCTCCCAGAGATCCATGATTGAGCTTCCCATCCTTTTGTTCCAGAACAGCTAGTGAAGAGAGAAGTCGCGCAAGGGCTGAGAGTGAGGCGACAGGTGTAGGCCCTGCTGTCCTCAATTGTGTTCGCGCTTGGCGTAGAACTGATATACCCGACCTCGAAATCATCGTGATTGTTGTTAATTGTGAAAGAAACAGAATGATCTCCAAGCAAGCATCATTATCTCGAAGACATCCGAGGCAAAGCGCGGGGAGTGCAAAGCCGGGGTCGGCCGCGAAGTCCATAGTGCCTCAGGCCGTCGCAAAATTGGTCAGGTTTCCAGATCATCTCTGGGCACGCTTGAAAGTCGCGAGAGAGCTTCAGCGTCGCGACTTCAAATCTATCGACGAGACTCAATTTGCGCGCCAACGCGATTTGAGCCATCAACATTATCAATCTTTTCAACTTCGGGGTTACCGCGAGGCTCATTCCGAACAGGGTGGCCACTCAGCAATCGATCCCTGTTGAATTTGTGATCTCTGTCTACTTTGCGCAGATATCCAGGGCTTCTTGTGCCACGATCCTTTGCGCCAGCTCAAATTGCTTCACAGTTCTAGATATTCCATCATGGATGACGATTCGGTAAATTTTGGTTCGGATACTGCAGGCGCGACCCCAGGTTCGATTCTTGCCCAGCCGCCGCTACAAGGGGAGGATACTCCTGGGGAAGGTGCTGGTATGGCTCAACCCCCCTTGAAGAATAGGAAGCAACTAACAAGACTACAGCGGATGTTTCCATGGCCGAAAGCGGTGCTGATACCGGATCTGCGCTGAAAGCTCCCGCTGTATCTGATAATCCTCTCGATGCACCTGATGCTCCACGACGTGAAGGCGACGAGGTCAAAGACGAAGATATGGGCGAGGCTGTAGAAGAACCCAAGGCACAAGGAAGCGCTGCACCAGGAGAGGAGGCCACAGCAGAAGGTGGCACAGTCGAGAAGACGAAGGCCTCTATTGAGTCTGCCGCTCGCGAACACCTCATCTCACAAACCCACTCGATCATTCTCCCAAGTTACAGTACCTGGTTCGACATGAGCAAGATCAACAATATCGAACGGAAGGCCCTCCCAGAATTCTTCAACAACCGGAATCGCAGTAAGACTCCCGCCATCTACAAGGACTATCGGGATTTCATGATCAACACATATCGTCTCAACCCAATTGAATACTTGACCGTGACGGCTTGCAGGAGGAATCTTGCTGGAGATGTTTGTGCTATTATGCGTGTGCATTCTTTCCTCGAGCAGTGGGGTCTTATTAACTACCAGGTATGTAATTTGGGGTCCTTTGGACGAAGAACATCATCTAATCGTACTACAGGTTGACGCGGACAATCGCCCATCCGCTATTGGACCTCCATTCACAGGCCATTTCAAGGTCATCTGCGACACTCCCCGTGGTCTACAGCCTTGGCAGCCTGCCGCTGACAAGGTGATTACCGAGGGCCAGAAGAGCGCTGATACTGATGCCAAAGCAGCTGCTGCACCCGCTTCAAAGGCTGATCTGAATCTGGAAGTTGGACGCAACATTTATGAGCCAAGCGCAAAAGAGTCCAAGCTCAACCCTAAGTCCCCAGAGAAGCAGGCGAATGGCGAAGCTCCTACGACAAATGGCACCTCGGATCCGGTTGCCAAAACCATCGAGGATGCTGTTAAACCATCAATTGCAAAGGTTCACTGCTTCGCATGCGGTATTGACTGCACGCGGGTATATTATCATAATGCCCAGGCCGAGACGGGGGCCGCTGGCACAGCCAGGGTCAAGGCTGATCTCTGTCCTAATTGCAAGCAGGAGGGACGAATGCCCATGAACCACCAAAGCACAAATTACATCAAGGTCGAAAATGAGACGTACTCCACTATTCCTGACCGTGACGCCCCATGGAGTGACGGCGAAGTTCTCAAGTTGATCGAAGGTTTGGAAAAGTACGACGAGGATTGGACAGAGATCGCAGACTACGTTGGAACGAGAACCAAGGAGGAGTGTGTTGTCAAATTCTTGCAGTTTGAAATTGAAGACAAGTACCTTGACGCTGAGCCAGTCAGCAAGGCGATGGGTCTCAACCTACTCGGCACGAAACCAGGAATTCTACCCTTCAGCCAAGCAGATAACCCAGTCATGTCCGTTATTGGATTCCTTGCAGGTCTTACCGAGCCAAGTGTGACGGCGGCAGCAGCAGGCAAGACCGTCGATGTGTTGAAGAAGAGTTTGCGGGATTCGCTTGAGAAACCGCAACCTTCGGATAAGGGCAAAGAGGTGGACAACCCTGACTCGATGGAGATCGATGTGCAACAGACTACCACCACGACAACTACCACTACAACTACTGTCAACGCTTTGGCGACCGTACCACTTGCAGCTGTTGCTGCACGAGCTGGCGGTCTAGCATCACATGAAGAGCGAGAGATGACCCACCTTGTTTCCGCTGCTGTCAACACAACCCTGCTGAAGATGGAGCTTAAGCTGAAGCAATTCAACGAGATGGAGCAGATAATTCAAGCCGAGCGTAGGGAATTGGAGCGCGGCCGTCAACAACTGTACTTGGACCGCCTTGCGTTCAAGAAGCGTGTCAGAGAAGCACAAGAAGGGTTGAGATTGGCAGCCAGCACTGGCGGCGATCAAGGACTGAAGATGGCGCAAGATGTTATGATGGGAGGTGCGGGAGATAAGCTATCGTTCCAAGCTGCAGCCCCAGCGCCGGGTAGCGTGCAGCCACTGAGTGCTGAGGGACCGATAAAGAGCTACGATATCTGAGGCTAGCGGTGGAATAGGAGCTTAGTGGGGGTGTAATCAAATCGATCATCAGGCGTATCGGGGGGTTGAACAAGGGATATCTGGTCATGATGCTTTGCGCGAAAAATCTGGTGCCTCTGTTGCACGTGTATGGCAAACGTCTTTTTTCATTATTTTGAACTGATGAGGCGTTGCTTCTTCCTCGGTTTCTACTCGTTTGTATTTGTAGATCTGCAAAGGGGTCACTTAGAACAGTTTGAACAATATTTCTATTGTAATCTGGATGTGACTACTCTGGCCCGGTGTATGTTCTCTCATTATCATCATCCTCGTCCTCGCCCTCATCCTCCTCCTCCAAATCTAAAGCTCCTTCTCCGAGGGAGGACTCCAATTTTCGACCAGAACCGTAGTGGCGAGGGCTCACGACTTGTAGAAGCTCGTCTTCGTCTTGCAGCTCTACCTCATCGCTGCCGCTACCTTGCTCCCTATCGTCAATCTCATCTTCGCCTTGATGCCCTACACTCCCAAGTCCGCCCACTGCCTCATCACCATGCTCCTCTATGTCCTCCAATTTGCTAGCCGCCCTTCTCCTCTTCATCCTCTCCATCCTCCTCTCATTCCTCTCAAACTCCTCCATCAGCACCGGAGTATCCATGACCTCCCACTCCCCCACATACTCCACATAATTCCTCCAATTCTCCCTCTCCGCCAGTTCGTCTTTCACAGGCTTCGGTGCCTTTTCCTCAACGGGTGATAATGCGAAGTCGAAGGGTGGGACTTGTTTGAGGAGGTCCCAGAGACGGATTTCTGCGGTTTGGCTGGTGTACATGTCGTGTGCTTCGGTGTGGGCGTCTTGTGCTGTTTCTCGGGTTTGGTTGGCGGTTGGCGGGATGGTTTGATGGTGAGAGCCTGGGTGGGAGTCGGGATCGGATGTGCTGCTTTCAGGGTATGGTGGACTGCTCATGAATTCTTCGTCTGTATCCGAGAGAGAAAGGTATTCAGATTCGGATTCAGACTCAGAATCCATGTTTTGGCTTTGCTCGGGAATAGCAGTGAAAGGTTTTGGCTGTTCATTACGAACTCGACTTTGACTTCTGGCCCGACTCATGGATCGAGAACGATTTCGGGGATGTCGTTCTCGTAGGGCTTTTTCGACTTCTTTGTATGTCATCTCTACCGGCTCGTCGGATTCGTCGTCGACGACTTGTAATGAGCATCGCTTTGGCACTCCAATCCAAAATTCGTGGCTATCTGGTTTCAGGCGAAGGATGTTGACTGCTGCTTCCACATCGTCGGTGTTGACTTCTGCGTGCCTGGCTTTCTTGTATCCTCGAGCTCGCAATCGAGACATTGAACAGAACAGGGCTGTTGATACGAGTCGTTTCGTGATATTGTAGGCCAAAGAATGGAAGTCTTCAAATGCCGTAGCTCGGACTCCTAGGACTTCTCCTGGCTCGGCAATCGCTTGCCAGTTATCTTCTTCTCGAGGAGAGCCTGCATTCATGAAAATGCGATCTGACAGCTCGATCCATGTACTGACATCGAGAAGGTTGGCGGCTGGTAGCACTTCCTCCATCTCTTCCTCGCCAACTTCCTGCTTCCTCTTCTTTTCGATCTGGAGAGCAACGTCTTCATTGATAAGCCATGTATCGCCCCATTTAGCCTTTTCCACCTTCTCCTCAGCAAGTTCTTGGTGAGCGGCCAGACAATCACCTGCTCGTTCCAGTATATCGCAGCACTCGTCACTGATCTCGACAGCAGCAGGGTAGTCCGTAGGCGCGAGCAGCTGATAGTAATTGTCCTTCCGTTTCATGACCTCTTCTCGTAGCAGATTGACATACTCCTGTACTTGGTGCTGAGATTTAGTTCCAAATTGTTCTGCAATACCGCGGAGATCGTCCTTCCCCAGACTTTCTAAGGCTGTGAACAGGAGGCCTTTTTCGGTCGCCGTCCAGATGGATGATCCGACTTGACTTTCTTTCAATCGGTCGCTATCAGCCACCCTTGATGCTGCGTCCTGTATCTCATAGTTCAGAAGCTCTCGGTACTCGTTGCTGTAGAAGCTTTTCAGACGCTTGACACGAGTTTCTGTGGCTGGTTTAGGGGTTTTGCGCTTCTTTCCTCCGCGGAACAACCTGCCAGGGGTCTTGATCTCCTCGAGTTCAGGTGCCTGGAAGCTCGAAGCCCATTGCACGGCATGCTCGGAGACGTCCCGATTCGGCGTCTCTTTTCCTCCTTTCCTGCTCTGCCTGCCAGCTTCACTCTTGCTTCTTCCCCTTACAGATCCTGCTCTCGAAATTGAAAGCTCTTCAGCTTCTTCATCATGTGATTGCTCGTCCTCTGAAATTTCATAGGCCGATCCGGAGCTTTCGTCCAAATAATAGTCTCCCCCCTCGTTCTCGAGTCCATCTAGATCCATGGTTACCTCGCTATGAGCCCTTCAGGCGTGTTCTATGGAAGGTATAGTCTTGCTTGGCAATCCACATTATTCTAGATTCGGGTTACAGAAAGTAGAGCTTCCAGGAAGCACAGATTGAGCGAAAAGAACTCGTGGTGGCGGGGGAGAAAGTCGTCTAAGTTGCGAATGCTTTCAAAATCGGTAGTAATAATGTGTTCCAGCGAAAAGTGAAAATATGGTTTGACTTCGAGAATTGGATCGGTGAGTAGAAATTTATGCAGGGATTCGAGAGTCGCTTGGCGCGTCTAAAGTGGGAACAGTCGCGCGTCGTTGGCGTCAACGAGACGTTCAATGATACATCTATATTACAACATGCCGCCAGCTTCGAGAGGATGGCTCCGATCTTTGCGGAGATGGAAGCTCTGCACGAAATTGTTGCTCTCACGGCAATATGCGAGTGCTTCTGCGGCCAATGCAAGCGTTCCACCTTTGAAGATACGCCTACGAGAGTATCAGGAAGAATGTATCCAGGCGGTGCTATCTCATTTGGATAAAGGACACAAACGCTTGGGGGTCTCTCTGGCTACCGGAAGTGGCAAAACCGTATGTCAAGTTCTATTCGAGAAATAACCACAGATACTAATTATTCAAAGGTCATATTCACACAACTAATCGATCGAGTCCAACCACGAAACGAAGCGGACCAGACATTGATTTTAGCACATAGACAAGAGCTGGTCGAGCAAGCTGCTCGGCACTGTACCAATGCATACCCGACGAAGACAGTCGAGATCGAAATGGGGTCTATGCACGCCAGTGGGTCGGCGGACATCACAGTTGCTAGCATACAAAGCATTGTCTCAGGAAGCCGGATATCGAAGTTCAACCCGGATGACTTTAAGCTAGTCCTTGTGGACGAGGCACATCACATTGTGGCTCCAGGATACATGAGGACTCTGGACTATTTTGGGCTGTCTAAAGCCCAGCTTAGCTCTCCAGCTTTGGTTGGAGTCTCGGCCACCTTGTCTCGTTTCGATGGGTTGAGGTTAGGTGCTGCTATCGACCAGATTGTATATCACAAAGATTACATTGATATGATTGGGGAAAAGTGGCTCTCGGATGTTATCTTCACGACTGTACAGACCAAGGCCGACATTTCCAGAGTCAAGAAAGGAGCCAATGGAGATTTCCAGCCCAGCGAGTTGTCTCGCGTAGTAAATACGGAGCAAGTCAACGACATCACTGTCCGTAGCTGGATGTCCAAGGCGGAAGGTAGAAAATCTACACTGGTTTTTTGTGTAGATCTGGAACATGTGGCAGGGTTGACAAATACATTTCGAAAGCATGGGTTGGATGCTAGATTTGTAACGGGGGACACTCCAAAGTCAGAACGAAGTGCTCGTCTGGATGCTTTCAGGAGTGGCGAATTTCCTGTTTTGGTCAACTGCGGTGTGTTCACGGAGGGAACGGACATCCCAAATATTGACTGTGTACTATTGGCACGGCCGACGAAGTCGAGAAACTTGTTGGTGCAGATGATTGGCCGTGGAATGAGATTGTACCCTGGCAAGAAGGACTGTCACATCATTGACATGGTCGCAAGTCTTGAAACAGGCATTGTCACAACGCCAACGTTGTTCGGCCTGGATCCTGAGGAAATGGTGGAAAATGCAGACGTTGATGATATGAAGTCGCTGTTAGATCGCAAGGAGGCTGAAGAAGCTCGTCAAGAGCTCGCTGCCAAGAGACCAAAGCCGAAGGATGGGCCAGCTGTCCCTACGACGGTGACATTCACTGATTATGATTCTGTCTTCGACTTGATCGAAGATACATCCGGAGAGCGACATATTAGGCAGCTATCTCCTAACGCTTGGGTCTGCGTTGACCAAGACAAGTACATTCTCACAAACTCCAACGGTACATACCTTAAGTTGGAAGCAGCTGCCGACCAGCAGCCTGGTGTGAAGACATTCCTTGTCACGGAGACGGTGGCTTTAGACCGATCCGGCTCTAAACAACTACCCTTCATGCGACCTCGTCAGATCGCAAAGGCCCTAACTCTGTCCGATGCGATCCATGCTGCAGATACATACGCCCAATCCAAATATCCATTCCAGTTCATTTCCCGGAATCAAGCCTGGAGGAACAGGCCAGCTACTGATGGACAGCTTGCATTCCTGAATAAGCTGAGACTCAAGGATGACAGACTGACTGCTGAGACTTTGACAAAGGGCAAAGCCGGGGATATGATCACCAAAATCAAGCATGGTGCTCGTGGGAGATTCGCCAACCTTGAGGCTGAGAGAAGGAGAGAGGGAAGGGCGAAGCTCAAGATTGAGCAGGAGAAGGCGTTGAAGGAGAGGGAGACTGTTACCGTTGGTCCTCTCATGGATTGAAGAATGATGGAATTTCATGTGTGTATACCTACTCCCATTTTGTCTTGTGATACCCATAGAATTTCATTGTATTGTATTGTATGTCCTTCTGCGTAAAGCGTTTATGTATTGGCGCATGGTATCTGTGTTTTGCATGCTTTCGTGCTTGCTTCAATCGTAACGCTCAACCAGACATATCCTTGCCATGAAATAATTCAAAAGCTTGCTGCCATTGACGCCAACAACGAGCGATTCTTATTACCTTGTCACAAGAATAATCCCCGATGGCATTGTTCTTCTCCAAAAGAGTTGACGGAAAGCCTTGATGGCCATTAAGATGCAGCACATATCTACAATAGCAAGTTCACCATGATGGTTTCCACATCCGGCCACACTTCTGTTGCTTTGTGCCTGCTGCCTCATCGTTCAACCAGGTAACGGCTAGGGACGAATATGCTGTACTCGATGCTTCTAGGAAGTTCGTGTGTTACATTCTCCTTTTAGGTTTCCATTGATCATGGCTCTGATGAAGACGCAAAATAGATATCTATGCCATTTAATTACCTTGTAAGAATCAAGAGTGGTGGTGCTTCAAACAAATCTACGAAGCTCCTATGTTTCTGCCTCCAGATTCTATATTTTTACTGGTAAGATCAGGGCTTGTTGTGGTGTTGGCCAGATCAGGAAGGGGGTCTTCTACCTGGACGTTTTCCCGATTTCGGGGGGTTTTCACCAAAGAAGCATATCGGCACGTGTGGCATTATCCAAGAATGCGCAGCTTGAGCAGCTTTGAATGGCAAAAATTTACATATCTACGGCAGTTCTCTTCTTCACATCTCCAGCCTGTGAAGGCGGGATTCGGTGACGGAAAACTCTGCAATTTTGCTTTGTGGAGGATTCTATACACTGCGTTCAGCTTCACAATGTGTCCATTTAAGAGCAGCAATACCCTCCTCTTCTTACGGCTTCCGCAGTCTTATTGGACAACGCACGAACCTGATTCAATCAGCAGGACATACACAATATAGGAGAAAAAGCAAACAGGTGATTCAAAGCTTGTACGAGTCCCCTTGGTTCGGCTGCGGTCTCCAACTGGGCGATACCTTCGATCGATGGAGCAGCGCTATCCAGAGCTCGTTACTATTCGTCCCAAGTTGCTGCAGGAATATCCCAGACATTCAATTTTATTCGGACGGAAGCTTTTGATGCAAGAGGAAGGCTCCGCCGCCGGCATCAAAAATCCTTTTAGCGTCAGCGACTCAGAGTTCGCTTGTGGCGCAACATTCACAGTAAACAATTACATTCAAGGCAGGAAGAAGCGGGCTTGTCATTCCACTTCCATTCAACAACCGCAACCTCAATAACACCATCTCACGAAGGCTGCGATCCGCAAATTCGAAGACATGGCGTCGCAGAAGCATCCAAAGCTCGCAACCAAGACTCGAACGTACAGCTTCGACTTGGCGTCGCAGGACGCAGGACCTGACGAAAAGCGCAATGCCATTTACAAGACAATGCTCAAGAACCATGAACATGCTATTGCCGACAGCGAGGACGAGGGTGATGAAGGAGGTATTCCTGCTTGGGTTGCCATGCGACGTGCACACTACGCAAAGAGAATAGATGGCCAAGGCCAAGACTTGTCGGGACAACCACTTGGTGCTGCTCGACCTCAAAGCTACAAAAGTGTTACCTTTCGCGTGGATCCTGTCGATAAGGACGACCGACAAGGTGAGATCTTGTTACTACTTGCTATCTTACTACTGACCTAAGGCAGACACCACAGCCAAAAACGAGCAAGGCAGCAAGAGCAGCAAGAGCAGTGGGGATCGAACAGCTGTCGCTGTAGTCAATGACGAGAACGGCAGCAAGAGTAGCGGAGATCGGATACCTACACCGACCGAGACCGAATACCAACCATCTTCATACCAAGGCTACGAGAACCAGTCTATTGCTACATCCTCTGCCGGTCCCAGCACCCGTGAAGCCTCCAGCTCCGAACCACCTAGCTCCTACGCCTATACTGAATACTATTCTGGCAGCTGCAAGGTGATGCGTGGTGGTTTCGCCCTTGACAAAGAGAACCTCCATCCCAAGGTCATGTCTGAACCTTTCAAAGCCTTTCCTCCACTCTCGAACCGCGGTTACATGCTTACATCTACCGGCCACGATCCCAAGTTTGCGCACAGCGTAGAGCAGGCAGGCTCCACGATGATTCCTAGAAGCGCCATAAAGGCCATTCTCGGAAATACAGCTCCGCAAGCTCTGTCAGAACAAGAAGCTATGCCTGTCGAGGACACCAAGGTCGAGGACGATTGGGTAGATTCGGATGGTGCTGAATCGGAAGCAAGCGAAACTGGAGGTCTCAGAAAGTTCTACTCGCCTTACACAGTATTCATGCTTTGTAGAAAATGTGGACAACGCCACATCCCACCTGGATCATACTTGTCTTTGAAGGAGCGTGATCGTTGTGGTGCATATCTACCTGATTGTAAGTAGAATGCTCATTATTTCTCTCCTCAAACATCAACAATTTTTAGGAACATGATGATCTTTCCCCTTCTTGGCGCCTTGAAAAGGACGGTACTGACTATCTTTGCCAGGGTTCCCAGCCGAGGACTTTGACTTCCCATGGGGTGCCTTCACTGATCTAAACAACGAGATCCATAGATTGGAAAATCTGGAGAGAGGTTATACTATGCTACCAAAGGTCTGGGATAAGGTACACCACGAGGAGCACCCAGTATGGAAAGCCCTCGGTCATCGCGGAGGTGGTTGGTGGAGATGCCGAACGGGTCTGTATGCTCCTCGAGCAGAGCAGAATTGCCAAGAATGTCACGTCAAGTACCCTCCCGAGACGGAGCTTCCGAACACCGAGACCATGGAGTCGGCGATGAGGACTTTGGAGCAGTTGAGGCAATTGATTACAGGCCACATGGATCGAGTGGGTCAGCAGGGTATGTCACATATTCCCCAAGAGTATGATATCTACTGTCAGTCAGTTGCGGGAAGCTGCTGAAAGCAAATGCCCGTTTATTTTTCTGGTGATCGTGCTGACATTTCTGCAGATAAAGAAAAAGGCCTGGAAATGATCAGGGAGACCATGATGAGACCCATTACTTTCCCTCTTCCAACTGACTTCCGTACTTTCAGCAACCAAAGATCCAATCGTGGCAACGAGGAGAATGATGAACAACAGAACCAGGGAAAAGGTGAAGAGAGAATGATCCTCGAAGCCATGTGGAACCACCATGGACCAGTGTCAACACTCGACCTCTTCCATATCCCAAGACAGTCTACATCAACTGGTACTGGTGACAACGAAGCAAATGAGGATGATGATGATGATGATGAGGACATGGGCTTGAAAATGAAATCCACGTCTCGCCGCTCTCGTCCTTCTCCTCTCACTTTCCATCGTCAGACTAGCAGTCTCGGCGCCAACTTCTTCTCTTCGTTCATCAGCCCTCTCCAATCTCCAGGTACACCTACGATTCAGGAAGAGGTGTTTGCGAACCCAGAGGATTGAGTAGGCACAAGCAATAGAAACGTCCATTATTTTTCTTTACATTTTGCTTTTCATGAAGGTTCGGATAAGAGCATAGCGGGAGTTGGGGAATATTGACATGCGAAGAGTTTCTTTTCCCTTCGATTATCACTGCGAAGACTTGGGCTTTAGCAAGAAGTTTACTGCTCTTTTGTTTGCACAAGCCTTCGAAAGACATTGTGAGGGCTTCGATTCTGATGAATGTATGATTAGACTAGCGACGATACCCAGATTTCCGGTGCACTCCACTCCAAATGGCGGCCAAGGCGTTCTTCGACTACATGGAGTGATGGCTTTTGCTGTGAGAAAGCGCCTCTTACTTGGGATACAAGACATGCGTGTACTTAGAAATGAATGCAAACCATACCGAAAAGATTAGGCTTGAATGTGTAATGTATGATTTCCTAGTGAAGTAGATAATTCTGCCTGTGCATTGTGCGGTCGAGGTGAGGCACTCGATGGGGACTCAGCGAATCGACGTCATACATTATACCAAGCTTTCGGGGGAAAGAAAAACTATGTACTAGCTACATCGTTCGACTTCTTTCATTCAGAGTCGATTTCACATCTGCATATACCCAATTATATGTTTCGACTAGTCTAGGCCTTATCACTCGTTAAGTTTCAACAGCAAGTGGATAATCCCCGCTGTTGCCGCGTGCGGTGATGGTTCCATTCAGATCGCCAAGCCCACTGAACGTGCCCTGTGAGCGAGTCGTCTGGCCTCTTCTGGCCCCACTGGATCGAAGTGTGGCTTGCACGAGGACAGCTAGAACGACGTTCTTATCGTCCCCTCTTTCAGCCTGTCAACTCTCATATCTTCTCTACCATTCATGTAAAACTAGACGAGATTTCGGTTTTTGCTCAATCGATTTGCATCGCGACTTTTATCCTTCTTATTTGTTGCCTCCTTTAGGAAGTGGAGCTGATTATTCACGACTTCCCACCCCGCTGCAATCCGGCAACCTTCACGTTCGAGACGACACGGCACGTTTCTCAACGCCACAATCGCAAAGTTCCTGCTTCAACCACCGTGCTTTTGATCATTCTCTAGGTCTATATATCCAGAGACCTTGTTCCACATAATTTCAAGCATTGATACAGGGTTGAGACAGAAGCCTCAAGCCTCAGCATTCCGCGAAGTCACGATGTGCAGCCACTCCAATGCGCAATAACAATCATGGCGCCCAGCTCCTCTGAACCAGACACAGCCCTCAAAGGCGGTCTCAACCATGGAAATGGAAGCACAACGACGGCTCAGAATGACACGGCCACTCTGGAGAAGACTGATACGATCCTTACGTTCGGGAAGTTCAAACTGAGAGGTAAGACCGATGATCTGCCACAGGACTGGTGGTTCGCCAGCACTGCAATCCCGCTCCTGGCGGCGACAATAGGACCGCTTGCGAATGTTTTATCAATTGCTGCGTTGGTCTCGAAATGGAGAGTCAGATTGCCTGATAACGGGCAATTGCCTGGGGGATTGGATGCGTTGGGGACGAATATCCCAGATCCTGAGTGGTATGTCACCCGTTGTTAAACCCAGTTTTGAGATTTCAGGATTCTGATGAGTGGATGTATAGGGAGATCATATTGAATGCCATCTCTCTTGGCTGTGGCTTCTTTGGAAACTTTTGTCTTCTGTTGAACTTTACACAGAGGATTAGGTATATCATTGCGTTGCCAGCTACGATTATTTCGTGGTATTTCGCTACTGGAATTGTATGCTTCTCAATCTCGAGTATATGAGCTCAAGCTGATCAAGATTCTAGCTCATTGCTATCACGGTTGCTATGAACCAGTATGTCCCTCCAGTAAGGCCAGGCGAGACATACTCGCAAGGTTTCTGGCATGCAATTATCGCAGCAGTGCTCTACTTGATCGGGTCTATGATCTTGATGATCAATATGCTAGGCTATTTTCTGGGCCATTACCCTCAGCATTTCGAGCTGGATGATGATCAGAGGACACTGATTCTCCAAACCATGATGTTCTTCTTCTGGTTGGCTGGCGGCGCAGCTGTATTCTCGAAAGTCTGTGGATTCTCCTACGCAGACGCACTGTACTTCTGCGACGTCACGGTTCTCACTGTCGGGTTCGGGGACGTTGTTGCAACCAACGATGCTGGTCGAGGTTTGGTGTTTCCATATTCGGTCATAGGGATCATCTTCCTTGGTCTCATGATCAACAGTATTCGGAAGTTCGCCTCAGGCATGTCAAAGGACAATGTTATCAAGAAGCACACGCTCAACGAGCGAGCGAGAACTTTCAGCCGGACAGTCACGAGCGAAAAAGAGCTTCGAGAACGGCTCGGTCTACCACCAAAGCGAGAAAGTGCTGACTTTCGTCGTCAACCTCGGATACCGTCGAACTTGGAGACAGTGCGGAGGACTTCGCTTGATCAGTATGGACATTTCGCTGTCCAGGGCAAGAATATCACTTTTAGAGAACATAAGAGTAAGGCGCCGGCTCAGGGCGGTGGGCGCGGCGGAGCCGGTCGGAATCATAGACCTAAACCGCCCTTGAGTCGTGACGCCAAAATGCAACAAAGGGCCGCGGGCAAAGAGCCACATATTAGACGCGCAAACCGTCGCGAGAAGCTGATCATGCTGAAAGAGGAGAAAGATAGGTTCGATGCCATGCGAGAGATACAAGCACATACCAACCGATTCAAGCAGTACTACGCCCTCGGCTGGTCAGTGTTTGCCTTCGGGATTCTTTGGTGTCTCGGTGCACTTGGCTTCATGTATGCGGAGCGACGAATCCAAAACCTGTCTTATTTCGACGCTCTGTATTTCTGCTACGTATCCCTCCTGACCATCGGCTACGGAGACTTCAGTCCACGCTCCAATGCCGGAAAACCGCTCTTCGTCGTCTGGTCACTGGTCGCTGTACCCACAATGACGATCCTCGTCTCCGATATGGGAAATACCGTCGTCTCAGCTATCAATCGTGGAACGTTTACACTCGCAGATTGGACTGTGATGCCCAAGGAAGGCGTGTGGCATGATTTCGTGCTCAAACACCCGAGATTAAAGGGTTGGCTTGAACGACGCACTAAGAAGATCGAGGAAAAGAAACGGATTGAAGAGGGCTTCGCGGTCCAGAATCCCGATGAGGAAGAAGCTGAGACTGGGAACGCAGAGGAAGATGTCGTTAAAGTGCCTACGTTGGATAGACTAGCTGAAGAGCCACCGAAAGTGACAGAGCACGACCTAGCGCGCAAACTTGCGATAGCTATCAAGCGTACCGCGAACGATTTGCGGGCTGAGACGCCGAAGAAATACAGCTATGAGGAGTGGGTGGAGTTCACGCGGTTGATACGATTTAGTAGCTCGAAGAGGCCGGAGGAGGTGGATGAGGAGGAGGAGGAGGAGGGGCTCATTGAGTGGGATTGGATTGGTGAGGATAGTCCGATGTTGGCGGATGTTAGTGAGAGTGAGTGGATTCTGGATAGGCTGTGTGAGAGTCTGAATAGGTATACTAGGAAGCAGGCGAGAGATGTGAGTCCACCATTTTCTATTCCTTTTTCGTTCCCCAGTTCCTATTCATTTTTGACTTGAATATTTTGAGATTCTGGAGGAAGATTGGGACTGATAAATAACAGACTAAACGCCACAAACTCGAGCACGATAAGAACTTCACCATCCACTCCCCGGAACATCTCCAGCTCACCAGCGAATCGAGCCGTAAACGACAGGCTCTACATCATGATCACCATGTCGAAGCTTACCCTGCGCATCCTGGGCCGAGGAATCCTGGTTCGTATTCACACCCGCATGGGCTGAAGACGCCGGTGCTGAGTAGGGGCCTAAGTGGTGATGAGGTGTTTAGGGTTAGGCATGAGAGGGATAGGGAGAGGGATGATGATGAGATTGAGATTGAGGATGCTGGGGAGGGGAGTAGTGGGGGTAGTGGGGGTAGTGGAGGCAGTGGAATGACGGCTGTGATCAGTAGAGAGGAGAGAGGTACATGAAGAACAGAAATTCGGGTTTGTTACATGCGTATTGGTGTTCAGGAAATGAAGGGAGTGCATGGAGCTGTACCTCAGGTTAGGAGTATGGGATTATACCCAGGTGTTCTGGTATGGATGCGTTGGAAGGGACTAGGGGAGGATTTGGGATGGAGATATGGACATATTCATACATATATTGACCTGCATACATGGGACTGGGCGTTCTGCAACCGGCGTTGGTAGTCAGATCTCTTTCATGTATATCAGTTACCCGCCTTGCAGACTTGATTGTCGCCTGGGCTAGGAAGATGAAGCTTGAGTAATTGGCTCAGTTGGATCAGGCATTTTCCGGTATCAGATGAGGCCATCAGTCGAGAAATACAACGAATCAAGAGGGCATCTACAGAACATTGAGGTATCTTGACGATTTCTTGCTATTGCACATAATTTCACCCGGAACGCACAAATCTCTTGATGAGACCGCCAGCCAAATGAACGCCGTCGCCAAAATGCCAAATAAGCCGGAAGTACACTCTTCACTCCTCCTCAGCCTCCACAACATCCTTTTGCTTCTTTTTCTTCTTGTCCTTCTTGACCTCCCCATCCTCACCCTCCTCGCGGTCCCGTTTCCTTTTCTTCTTTTCCTTCTTCTCGCCCTCTTCCTTCGGCGCCTTAAATTCCTTCTCCCTCTCCTTCGACTTTTCCTCCTTCTTCTCCCGCTGCTTCTCCATACGCTCTTCCCTATGCGCCCTCTCCCTCGCCTGCTTGCCCAAGAAGTACTCTCCACTCTCAATCTGCAGATCCACCTTACTCTTCTCCTGCGGCGGCGGGAACGGCGTGTACACCTTCTTCGACTTATCCGTGACCTTGAGCGGTACACGTCTCTTACTCAGATTCCTCTTCTTAAAATGTGGCAGGAAACGATCCCACGATTCCCCAGCCAATTCAGGATCCTTGGCGAGTTCGCGCTTGATCATGAGTTCCTTGATATGGTAGATCGGATGGATGTTATTCATGCAATCCTCAATAATCCGCCGTACCTCTTTCAGTCCCTTATATGGTCCCATAGCCGCCACCGTATTCCCCTGCACCAGTAAATAGCATTCCGTCAAGAGCTCCAGCGCTTTCAAAGTGCTACCGTTCGGACCCAGGATTCTCTGTCTCCGCTTCACGAACTTCTCTTTGTTGCGCACCAAGTTGCGGATCTTGATCACGTCGCAGGCCATTCCGTCTTCGAGAATCTTGACTGCCTGGGGAGCGGGCACGCTGCGCGCAAGCAGCTTGATCAGGTCGCGCGCATTGAGGATTGCGGCGGGGTCGAAGGTTTTCCGGGTCGTTTTCACTGTCATGGATCCTTCTACCAGATCTAGAGTGCATGCAATGCCGTATTTTTCAAGAGAGCGGGTGATCAAGGGCCAGGCTTCGCGGAGGTAGATTTCGCGGTATTTGGGGAACAGGGTTGCGAAGGAGGATTCTTCGGCGAAGGTGCCGCCGGCATTGTCGTCTGGTTTGAACTCTTCGATCTGGGGAGAGGGTCAGAAAGAGTTCTGATTTCGGGAATTGGGTTTGAAGCCTACCTTCCATTTGTCTATATCATCTGTGTCCCAGGGCTTCTCCTTCTTGTGTGTGGAAGGCATCTTGAGGCTTCTGGTGGGGTTGGACAAGCTTGGAGCTTGGAGGTTCGAAAAAGTTTCGATATGAAGAATTTCAGTATCAGACGCAATTCTGTTCTGGCTGCCGTAATTATCTCGACCTGCCTACTCTATTTTCGGCGTAGCGGCCGCCGACGGTCCTACTGTTTTTCCGACTCGGCACGTGACTATAATACAGATTCCATCTCGCCCCTTTTCCGTAACCGAGCGTCAATCTAATTCTGGTCTCGGACCTCACGATCTCCAATTTTATTCACCAAATCCCAACTTCAGGGTCCCGATTTGATTGTTGTTCAGATTTCATGCTGTCATTCAATCCCTCACCCCACGTATGACAGCTTCAGACTCGCCACTACCTCAGATCGCGCTTCCTGAACGTTCTGTTCCCGACGCGCTTCACATGTGCACTTCTCATCTCGCAAACAATCTTACTCGGATTTCAGGGGTAAGACATCTATCAAGCCACACTGGTCGCGACGTGGCTTCATATTTCTTGCGCAACCTCAGCCCTGCCCTACCCCTGGCGGCTTGATTGTTTATCAGGACAATCAGTGACTGCCGATTTGATGGTCGGGAGATATTGATCCACCATCCCCCCTGCATTGCGCTTGTCAGATCCATCCACATCCCATCACCAGCCATCCCAACTTTTATCCCCCAGCGCGGATCATCGAATCCGGATCCGCGTCTCCTAGCACCCAGATGATAATCGGGGGCGTGAGGGCGTTTTTATGAATCTGCCCAGAGATCCTTCGTGGCACGCGGTTGTGCTTCTCCTTTTGACAACGGAATATGTCTCTGTTACCCACGATTCATGAACTGGTGTTCTAGGCCGTAGAAGCAGAGAACTTTACTCTTCCTTATCTCGCGGTGCACAAAGTATGAAGCAGTCGGGTTCGTGCATTGAATTTAACCAGGGCTGGGGAAGGCAAGCAATCGCGTCGGTGCAGCCAATCTGTGAGAAACGGACCGTAGATGAAGCCAAACAAAACATTCAATTCAACCACAGCGCCATCGTCAAGGTCGATTTATCCGGTCGTCTGATTGTACTCATCTCAACTTGCATTCTTCATGCAGCAATCATGATTGAGCATTCCATTGGATCTCGAGCAAAGAATTGTGCATATTGAGCGCTGCTCTTTTTATAGATCTGCAATCCATAACTTATCGTACATAGCGCGAGGATAAGGGGCGCGGCCCCATGTCCAAGCAAGCAGCAGACCCAGTTCCAATCCAGTCCGCAACTTCTTCACTCCTCCTTCCACCCTTTCCTCTTCGATGACATTATTGTACTAATTCATCCACCACACTCGCTGACTTCTTGTATACCCTCACCACTTCCGATATCCCATCGAGTCACTCGTTTGAGCGCGTTAAGAAAAGTCTGCTTCATTTTGGGCCCCATTCGAATAATACTTCATTCACCCTTTTTTTCGGCCTCCTTACCACGATTAATAGAACGAATCCCTTTCGATCACGACAGAGCTTCGAATTGCAATTAATTTCACGAGAAATTTCAGAGTCACTATTCCCCCCATATACCTCTCGCGTTCCTTCACGGACGCGATTTAATAGCTCCCCCTTCCAACCGCAAAAACGGCTTCTACACTCGCTCATTATCGGGCCTCGCCCATCCCTCATCCATCTTCGAGAGAGCAGGTCCGGGACCTGCCTTCATTCACTACGGCACACTCAGCAGATGATGGCAGGCATTCAATGCCTTCTCTAGTGGACCCGATATCACGGCCATCTTCGACCTCGACTGTCAATTCTTCCCTCCACCACAGCGCTTCGTTACCTCAGCTACCTGGCTTGTCTGCTCTGGCATCTCTCGCATCTTCGTCGAACTCTCCCCAAATGAGGTACGTTTGGAACTTTCAATTTCGTGGGACGGTTCTGGCTTTCGGTTCTGGGCGGGAATTGGTTGGTGGTAGGAGAATTTGGCTACACATCGTACATGGATATCAAGTCGTTCATCAAATCTCTCAGTCGCCGGTATATTCAATGGATCTGTTCAGGATATCACCGATGTTGGGAAGCACGCCCAAGCTTGACGGGAAACTCCAAGATCTCATCCCTTGAAGTCCGGGTACGATGCCATAGGAATGGTGTATCTTGTGTATCAGGGGTCAAAAGATGAAATGTACTTGGGGAAATGCTCCTTCAAATTGTCTTTGTTCGGCGTTCTGCAGCGTCTACGAGTATTAGGAACATTGGGCAGCAAGAAGCTAACATGGAAAACAGGGCGTTCAACGTAGGACCAACTGGAATGAGCTATTCGTCTCCATCGGCGACTTCGGGCGGCGGGCAGAGCAGTTCGCAGGTATGTTGATTTTACTTGTGTCTGCTGATCACATCACTGCACTTCACTTCCACTGCAACTTTTTCCATCACAAATCTACACAGGAAGAAGAGCAGCAAACAGCAAATGCACTTACCATCACAATTGGATTTGCTTTTGCGTATTTGTTGACTCCCATTTCGTTTCCCGCACCTTCCCTTTCTATCCTTTATCGATTAAGCTTGTTGCCCCTATCTGTCTTGGGGCAAGGGCGGTCGACGCGAGCGTTGATTGGTCAAGCCTTCCCGCAAGGCTTCACCTTTTTTCCACCCCAATTTTTCTCGCTCGATAAGCCCAGCCCGTATCGCATCGTCCGTATCCTCGATAACAAAACTCCCGAACCTCAACATTCCCATCTCCATCCGCGCTGCGCTCCGATGGCCTCTTCTATGGTATCTAACGAGACCTCACAGCCACCTATTTGCGGAAATTGCGGTACCTCGACTACGCCTCTATGGAGACGCGATGAAGTTGGCTCCGTGCTGTGCAATGCCTGTGGTCTGTTCCTGAAGCTGCATGGACGACCGAGGCCGATAAGCCTGAAGACAGATGTTATCAAGAGTCGCAATCGCGTCAAAAGTTCCGGGGCGGCACAGGGAGTTAAGAAGAAAGTAAGCTTTCGAATAAGGACAATCATGAGAGGTGGAAGACACAAGCTAACGTGTTGTTGCAGAACCCCTTTGATACAAATGGCCTTGATCAAGCGCGGTCGCAAGCCGGAACACCACCCCCAGGGTCGATGGGACATCGTCGCACCTCTCAAAAATCTGCGAATGGACATTCAGATGGCTCGAATTCTCCTATTTCAAGAACGGGCACTCCATCTATGTATGCGAACCACCTGCCACCATTCAACGGCCACCCGCTCGAAGACCACTTCAACCATCATTCTCCATCTCTCCCACCGATGCACCTACGCCAGCCATCGCCTGGACGCTCCACCTCCCCATTGAATGGCAACCATGGTCTCGAAGTGCCCCAAACATACGAGCAACTTATCGCCTCGAATTCATCGCTCAAAACCCGCGTCAGCGAACTAGAGGTCATCAACGAGCTGTTTCGAGGAAGGGTCGCCCAGCTTGAGCAGGATGAGAACAACGCAAGAAGGGGGGAAGAGATGCGCCATAAATCGGAACAAGATCTCATGAGACGCTTGGAGGAATCACAACGCCGGGAGAACCAGTTGAAGCATCGCCTTGACGATGTCGAGCAACAACTCAGCGAAATCCGCGATGGTGCTCCACGAGCGAAGAAAATGCGCGTTGCAGACATGGTCGGAGACCACAGCGAGTCCTCAACGCCACAATCAGTCACATAAGCCTTCCTCAATCTCAGGCCAGGGAATGTTATTACTGGGACGGCGGTGGCTTCTCTCTTCTTGCTTCTACGTCGATGATACCACCCATAACGAATTTTTCTCTGCCGACCTCGCGAGCTTTGCTTTGCCGAGAACCTGCTGGATAATCAAAATCTAGCAATGTACTATCACCAACCTCACTTGAAGCCAGTTGCATGTTTTTCTTTCACCAAAAAATACCGACGGATGTCGCTAATGTCGGTCTAATTTCGCCCCAGGGTGCACTTTGTCGTGGTCTCGACTTGAGCCAGGACACTGATAGCAGCCCGGAGGCAAGGGATCTCGGGAGTGTGGGAGTAGATATGGATGGGCGTGGGATTGGATGGAGGGAATGGATGGAAAGGAATGGCATGAATGCTTTCCCATTATGCTGCTCTTCGCCTGCATCTCTTGCATAACACGAAAATAAAAGTTACATGATTGCATGACCCCTCTCTGGACCTGACTGTTTCTTCCTCCCTCAACTCACACACACACTCTCTCTCTCTCTCTCCTCATATCTTCCGAACTTTCAGTTCTAACTCAATGCCCTTGCGCTTCACATGTTCAAACCCATTGATCCCTTCCGTATCCCCTCACATCCCGATAACGAGCAATCTAATCTCCAACCCGCAATCTCACTCACTATCTATCAGAATCCCCTCACCACATGACTCGAAGAGAAAAAATTTCTTATCTTTTCCCCTTACCCCACTTCCACCAACCGCTACCCCAGCCTTATCTCTCGCTCGGCTGCTTATCATTTGTTTTTCCTTCCTTATCTTAACGTTGGTCTTATTGCATGAGGAAGCAAGCTGAATTGAGTTTACTTTTTGAGATCTGCCGGGGGTTTTAGACAATTGGCAGTTTCTGGGACTCGTGCTTGAGTTTATCGGACAAGTGTTGATCGTGGCCTACCCATGACACAAGGTCGTAGAGAAATCAACAATCCGGTCCCGGAACTTCATCTGGCTCTGGAGGTCTAGTTCACTACAGGCCATTGTCAGTTCTGTCATATAAAAGTCTTTCGTAAATGAACCTGAAATATATTTCAAGGTGGCATTCAAGCTGTTGCTCTATGCATAACAAGCCTTTACTCCATCTCATCATGCGTAAGCAACACATCAATATCCACCTTTCCCTTCTCAACCTCTTGTATATTCGGAACATCGCTGTGCTTCACGCCCTCAAACACAATATCAATCTCCTCCAGCGTTTTACCCTTCGTCTCGACCCAGAAGAAGTATATAAACACAATCAATGCAATATTCCAACTCGCGTTCATGATATACGTTTTCCACCCCATCCTCTCCAACGCAAACGGCAAGCTGAAAACACAGAGCAGCCCGAACCCAAACATGAAAAACGTGTTCAGACCCATACCCATCGCGCGAATCGCGTAGTTCAGGATCTCCGGAGGGTAGAGGAAGGCGAGGGGCGTCCAGGCCCAGGAATAGGATCCCATGAAGAGGAATATGCAGGCGACGGTGCCGTAGGATCCTGCTCTGTTGTTGGAGTCTCCGTAGAGTTTTGTTAGGATCCCTATTAGGTAAAGGAAGATTGTGAGGAGG
Source organism: Cadophora malorum (assembly GCA_017365405.1). Lineage (NCBI taxonomy): Eukaryota > Fungi > Ascomycota > Leotiomycetes > Helotiales > Ploettnerulaceae > Cadophora > Cadophora malorum. The sequence goes on along the minus strand of JAFJYH010000364.1, from coordinate 15,462 downwards.
GTTGTTGAGATGAGTGCGTTTATGCGGCGGCCGACTTTCTCGCCGAAAGCTGTGCCGGCGATGGCACAGACGAGGCAGAAGGCATTGAGGATTATGTTCTGTTGGATGAATATGTCAGTGGAAGTATGGTAGGCTGGTGGGGCATGATTGTGCAGTAACTTACGATCTCAAGCTGGACGGTCGTGTCAGTTACACCAGCGTTGGTAAGCATTGTACCAAAATAGCTACGCAGGTTAGCTGTGGCGTTCCGTGCAAAGAGCAAAGTTGATGCTCACTAGCTTGCAATTTGATTTCCTAACTTTTATCAGCGCGATCCTTTTTCTCAAGTTTGGGAGAGTTACGTACCGACAATAACCGTACCAAGAGCGCAACTGATCACGAGCATGACTCTTCTCCTTGCACTGGGAGTCTTGAACATTTGCTTGACCGAGAGCGTTTCACCTGCGTTCTTTTCGTATTGAATAGTATCGAAGATCTCCTTGTATTGTGCAAGGACAATAGGAGCTTGATCATCTCCATCGGCGCAAGTTTGTGCAAGCACTTGCAAAGCTTCTTCGTTGCGGCCTTGGTAGATCAACCATCGTGGTGATTCTGGCATGAAAGGGAGAATAGCAATGCAGATTATGCTGAAGAGGAGCTGAAAGAGCGACGGAAGTCGCCATGACCATGTGGAATCCATGTTAGCCGTGCCAAAAGTAATGCCGGCTGCGATCAAGCCGCCTGTGAGCAGAGACGACATCAGTACCGAACATGCTGTAGATCTTGTCATTCTCACCAACATAGTAGAAATCCGTGATCAGAGCCAGTCCCCAGCCACGCCACTTGTATGGAAGTGTTTCCGCGACGTAAGTTGGGGCCGCGATTGTGGACGCTGCATTACCATAACCGATCATGATCCTGGCGACGACAAACATAGCGATGTTCACGGCACATGTTTGCAGGATGACGAATATGATGGTGATAGCTGCCGCCCAGAACAGGGCCGCTCGTCTACCAAGCTTGTCGGGTACGGGAGAATAGGTGAGACCTGCGATTACGCTGCCTATGTAGATAGCTGATGTGCTGAGTCCTTGGGTGGCAGTGTTGATGCTGAAGTACTCGGAGTAAGAAGGGAGGATGTTGAGTCCGTTCCTGGTAAATTGATCAGTGCCCAGACAAGACGAAAATTACCAACAGAATGACAGTACATCATAGACCCATCATAACCGGTGGTCTACAACATTCATGTTAATACTGTGCTTTGAATCACAGGAACAATAACTTACAGCAGAAGTCACGCATGCACAAATGATGAGAAGTACATTGAGGGCCAAAGAGGATCCCAGGACTCTCGGGCGGGACAAATTTGCAATCAGGTTCTCCATTTCTACCCCAGTTGATAAAGAAGGCTTAGAATGTTTCTCGTGGTTGTGATTATTTTTCGGAACAAGAACTACCAACATGGACAAGATGAAGACAGCCACTTACTCTTATGCAGCTCAGGCTAGATACAACTGCAAGCTACGAGCAGTCTTATCTCTCGGTCTCTGATAAGGTCGATCAAACTGTCAAGATAGTCTTCTGGAGCTGCCTCGTCATCCTTGCTTGATAGGCCTGTCCTTTCCCAGTGTCGTGAAGCGATTAAGTGATCGGATCGCTCAATCTCTTGGCTCTGGCATCGGACTACCTTCCTATATCCAGTGAAGGATCCCCTTATCAAAATCAGAAATTTTCGCTTGATTGACAAGATTGGTCAATCAAGATGATTTCCATACTTGTCTACAGCTGCTGCAAATAGCCTGCCGGACGGTACGGCGAAGCTCTTACTATTATCTATGCCAAGCAATCCCTCCAGTTGTGGACATGAGGTACTGATTGAGATAATCTGTCCCGTGAGCAAGAATTACCCATGATCCATTGTCGATACCAGTATGGAACGGAAATTAAGTGATGCACCCAACTTGTCGCAATCAAGGTTGCGAAAGTGGGCAGCATAGGAAGGAAGGACGTCGGTCTAGTTTCGCTTAAGCCGCAGCTGGAGCATTACAGAATTGAGTCGTTATGCTTTGTCTGTGCCAATCATACAATGTTTCATGAATCGAGCAACAAATTTGGTGGGCAGAGTGCTTGTAGCATACGAGTACGTGCTGTTTTACTCGATCGAGATTAGTGATGTGGGTTTCTCATTGTTCAGTAATCAACAACGTTAGCGAGCTTTCTCGCGCGAGTCAGATTCCAATCAATCTAAACAACCCACAGAGAGCCCCAATTTTGTCGCATAGATACCTACAAACATTGCACTAACTGTGCCTCTTGTTTTACAGGAACAGTCCCGCTGTTCTGGAACTTTTACCTAGATTTCGTTAGGTGCTGTTTCCCCATGTATGGTGATGGAAGGTCTGCCACCCCACGTCCCGTGGTGCAACGTCAACGTTGGCGCCACTTGGAGAACCCAATCTCCTGCAAGATGCGACATCTTCTGGCTTCTATCTCTTTGTTCGCGTTTGTTGCTATCTTGAGCTCATCTGTATCGCTCCAAAATGACATTCATTGTCGAAGATGTCCTGAAAAAGCTTACTGTCGAGCAAAAAGTGGCATTGTTGACTGGTAAGATGAAACCTGTCTTTATCTCGAAACAGGAACTGATATTATGAGAGGTCTCGACTGGTGGCATACATATCCTATTGAGCAATATAATGTACCGTCTGTTCGAATGAGCGACGGTCCTACTGGAATACGCGGCACGAAGTTCTTTCAAAGTGTTCCGGGGGCTGCATTGCCATGTGGAACAGCACTGGCTGCCACATGGGACAAAGCCTTGCTTGGAGAGGCAGGCCAGCTCCTTGGAAAAGAATGTATTGCAAAGGGAGTACACTGCTGGCTTGGCCCTACTGTCAACATCACACGCTCTCCACTGGGAGGCCGAAACGCTGAGGCATTCTCAGAAGATCCTCATTTGACTGGTGTTTTAGCGGCAGCAATTATCGCAGGGTGTCAGTCTACTGGGGTCATATCTACCATTAAGCATTTCGTATGTAATGACCAGGAAGACAAGAAATACAGCTTGAATGCTGTGGTAACGCAAAGGGCTCTTCGGGAGATTTACTTGCGTCCATTCCAAATTGCTGCGCGAGACGCCAATCCTGGAGCTCTGATGACCGCGTATAACAAGGTCAACGGTTTTCATTGTTCGGAACATCCTTATCTTGAACAAGTCGTACGGGCAGAATGGAAATGGGATCCTCTTATAATGAGCGACTGGTAATTTCTTCGATTGCTCTCCCACACTTTCCGAACGGCGTAATGACATGCTCAGGTTTGGTACTTTCGTTGGACATACGGCAGTGAATGCTGGACTGGACCTGGAGATGCCCGGTAAGACCATGTTCAGGGGCGAAAATCTAAAATCTGCCATCGCTACGTTGAACGTCAAGCAATCCGTATTAGATCAAAGAGCAAGAAGGGTTCTTGAATTTGTGAGAGATGCCAGCGATGTGGTGGTGTCCTCAACCGAAGGCCAGCGGGACTTCCCAGAGGATCGTGCTTTGAATAGAAAGATCTGTGGAAGTACCTTGGTACTTCTCAAGAACGACAACGACGTCCTTCCCATACCAAAAAAGGTCAAGAGGGTTGCACTGATCGGCTCACATATGCAAGATTTGTCGATACTTGGTCTTGGTAGCAACGCAATTGAGCCGTACTACACGATCCATCCCTTCGATGCCATCAAATCCAAAATAGGACCCGATGTCGAGATATCGTACGAGGTTGGAGTCTACGCCCATAGAACGCTTCCACTTCTAAACGATCGATCGCTTCATAATTGTACTATGTACTTCTTCAACGAGCCCGTCACAACAAAAGATAGGACATTGATCACCCAGACACCTTTAAACCAGACATACTTCCAGCTCGTTGACTTCTTTCACCCGAAGCTCAACCCTGACCTATTTTACGCGTCCATCGAAGCTGACTTCGTTCCACAAGCTTCTGGAATATGGGACTTTGGTCTGAGTTGTTGTGGGACTGCTGATTTGTTCATTGACGACGAACTGGTAATTGACAATACCAGCTCACAGACGCACGGCAACACATTTCTTGGCGAGGGGACAGTGGAAGAGTTTGGCGAAAAAGGACTTGTTGCTGGGAAGACGTACAAAATCCGCTTGGAGTTTGGGAGTGCTGCGACATCGACATATCATGAAAACGGTGGAGTCGGCTTCGGAGGAGGTGGGGCAAAAATCGGTGCATGTCCACGGGTCAAAGTTGAAGAAGGGATTCGGAAAGCCGAGAAAGCTGCAGCAGCAGCGGAATATACAATAATTTGCACGGGGCTCAGTGTACGTACTTATGGTACCATACATCTGTTTCGATTTTTTTCTTTTTCTTGCCCTTAATAGAACCACAGCTAATCGTGTACAATAGGGAGAATGGGAAGGTGAAGGGAACGATCGAGCGTCGATGTCTTTACCACCTATGGTTGATACATTGATATGGAGAGTAGCAGCTGCCTGCCCCAAAACCACTGTTGTCAATCTCTCCGGCGGCCCAGTATCAATGCCCTGGGCAAGTCAAGTCCCATCAATCATTCAAGCTTGGTACGGCGGAAACGAGGCCGGGAACGGTATCGCGGATGTTTTATTCGGAGACCAAAATCCATGTGGGAAACTTCCAATGTCATGGCCCCATGAAGCACAAGATGATCCGACTTACTTGAATTTTGGCAACATGCAGGGTAGATGTCTATACGGGGAAGATATTTATGTTGGATACAGGTATTACGACAAGATAGGTCGTGCGCCACGGTGGAGTTTCGGCCATGGACTCTCGTACACGACTTTCAAGTTGTCCGACCTCGTCTTGAAGACTTCGTCCAATTCCGGTGCCAAAGAGCAGAAGTTTCCTCAAATAAAAGCAGTCTTCAGGATAGAAAATACTGGATCTGTTGCTGGAGCGGAAGTTGTCCAGCTTTATGTGGCTGCCTTAGAGTCTAATGTAGCTCGTCCGACGAAGGAGCTCCATGGATTTGAGAAGTGTTATCTTGAGGCCGGAGAGAGTAGAGAGGTAGAGATATTGATGGATCCTTATGCTATGAGTTACTGGGATGAGATCGGGGAAAATTGGTGCATTGAGGAGGGCAAGTACCAGGCCATCCTAGCAACGACGTCAAGAGACACCGAGGAGTCACTCGAAGCATTACTTACCGTTCACGAGACAACGCGTTGGCTAGGACTCTAGATGTATCTTGGCGACCAGACACTATTTTGCGTAATTGACAGACACAAATCGCAATATGTTTGGATAGATTTCTTTCTGGCTACTTTGATCTAGTTGACGGGAGTAAATGGCAAAATCACCGAGCTGGGATACTCTCCACCGCAATATATGAAATGCTCTCCTCTGTTCAACTCATGCTCTGGTCTCGGGCCAGAAAAGCTCTTATATTCTGCAATACCGGGGAATTGACCTCCAACCTGCACTAGTGATTAGCTCCACCAGATCTTACAATTAATTTGGGAGTGAGATGAGAGATGCAACATACTCTAAAGCTGATCGACTCTCCCTCATCAAAATCGACGCCCATAGCCCATATACCAATCTCCAATTTGACTACCGTACCTGGCTCTACTTTTTCCTGCTTCGTATGCGGATGGAACGGAAACTGTGGGTGAATACTCTTCTCACTGTCGAAAGCACGATGTGAAGCTCGCAGGATACCTGTTGAGCCGAGATGCAGATTTAGACTTGCGCGGTCCTTTTCGGGGATCTCATCTATGGATTTGACGGGCGTGGCGGAGAACGGGAAGTTCAGATGCATGAGGTCTTTCCCGTTACGATCCTTCTTGCGGAGGATGACGAAGACGGTGAAGTCGTCGCGGGTGGGGCAGGACATGTAGAGGATTGCTTTCGGGAGACCAATGAGTCGCGCTTTGGTGGGAAAGGTGTGTGTGAATTCGACGAAGGAGGTGTGTTTTTCTGAGTCGTAGGATAGAGTCGAGGGTGATGCTTGAGGTTGGGTGAGAAGCTCATTGTTGTTTTGCAGGAAGAATTCGCGGTATTGGGTACCTGGGACGGGGAAGTCTTCGAGTGGGATGCCGTCGATGGGTTCACGGTCGCCGAACTGTAGGGCTGACCAGCGGACTTTGGGCGTCTTAAGCCAGTCGTTCTTTTTGCCTTTTAGATAGAAGTCAAAGAATGTGGTGAGCTCCTCCATGGCGTGCGGTATGCTGTACAGCTCGTACCATTCTTGTTTACTTCCCCACCAGAGCCATTTGTCGTTGTGGGGAAGCTCTAGCCATGCTCGGATCGAGCCCATGGTGTGAATGCTGCTCACATCCGAACCGCGAATGAATGCTGGGCATTTGACCTTTGTCATATCAACTCTCTTGTCCTCCCAGAAGGGACTTGAGACTGGTGACCTGCGGTACATCTCCTCAAAATCCTCTAGTCCAGAATGTGACTGTCCTCTCACAATCGCCTTTGCAATTAAGTCGAAGTTACTCATGGAGAACCAACCTCCTCGACAGAACTGCTCTCTGTAGATATCTCCCGATCCTTCCCAAGGCGCAATAGCTTTAAGCGAAGGCGGTTGCTGTGCAGCAATAAACCACTGCGAGATAGCCAGTGCCGAATTACCAGCCATCCCAACAGACCCATTGCACCAATCCATCTTCGCAATAGCCTCGACAACATCATACCCGTCTTCTGCATCCTGCTGACCCATCACGCAAATCTCACCATCACTGTTTCCCGCACCCCTGGTATCAACACTCACAATCGCATATCCCTTCGGGCACCATTCCTGTGGATCCAGGCCTTCGAATTTCTCAATACCGCTGAGATCTGACCGAGGAACACAGCAATTCCATACACACATGGGAAGCATCTCGAGGGCGCTGTATTTCTTGCCGTAGAAAGACCAGCTGAGTATGGCGGGGATCTTTTCCGTACTACCTTCGGGGCGATAGATGTCAACGTAGAGACGGCAGCCGTCACGCATTACGATGGAGACATCGTGGTCGATGCGGATGGGACTCTTAAGGGCTTTGGCGTCGTGCCCGTTCCAACCTGCTGGGAGGACTTCCTATACACCAAGTGACTTAGCAATTGCTACAGGAGAAAAGTTCAAGGACGAGTTTGATCACAAACTCTCTTTGTACCTACTGTTTTGCCGGGCTGAAAACCTTGGTACCCATTTTCGCCGATTACGGGTTCAGCGATGCGCTTGCGTGCGATTTGGCAGGGAGGGGGCATTTTCTTGAAGGTTTGGGATAGTATCAGGTAAGTAGGTAAGTGAAAGGAAACTGTAAATGTGTTCTGGTAGTTGGACGAGCAATTTTTGTGGAATCAGTGAATGTCGTCAAATCGATGGAGTGCTCAAGTGTATCTTGGCTTCTTTCTGGGGTAGGTGAACGACAAAACCTGGGCTTTGAACGATTGTTATAATTTTCTGTCAGATGAAGGAGCTAGTTTCGCGTCTGCGAAGCTGGGAGACGCGTCTGAAGGTCAAAAGAGGGGTAGCACTCTATTGAACTCAGGTAGGCCAATCATAAGAATACAAGCAACTGCCATAGAGAGGTGGATTTCTCAGGGTCCTGTTTAAGCGACGGCCGAGAGCCGAGTCAACAAAAGGGGGTTTAGCTGAGAACCTGGAGAACCTCCGAAAAAGGTTGCCGAAGTTGGCGGTGCCTGTGTTATAGCTGTGGTAGTCAAACAAGACCATATTTGTCATCTCGGGGCTGTGATTTGACTGCTGTATCGATGGAACTCAGCCGAAAGTCTGATCCCCATATTTCGATCCACCTCCACATTCCGCATTCTTGGAGACGAGCAGTTCCAAATCGGTACCCCGGGTTTCAAGGTATGATTATCAGGCATGTTGTGGAGCAGCCCCGTACTGTAGCAGAGTCTCCATTTCCCCACTCTTGATGTTCCCTCTGAAGCATCTAAGACGAATAATGCAGTCCTGCTGAGTTTACTACCCCGCATTGGCCGAAGTGCGGGGGTGGGTCGGGGCTTTCGGGGCTTGAACAGGCACTGTAAGCGTCAACCTCTCAGTTGTAACTAGGGCTTTCCATTAACAGCTTGGTCTGTCATCTTCGCTTGGCTCAAGCCCAGACCCAGAATGGCGAGTGTAGTGGATGGGATCTTGCAATCACTGGGACAATTGGCGAAGGACTCGTACTCGAAGTGTTTTCTTTAAAGCAGACGTGGATGGCATCAAAACGGACCCTCTCTTTCTTCATCTCGAATGTCGAGCTGAAGCATACGCATACTCAGCCTGGACTCCTTCTTCTTTCCTTTCAGCTCCTTTGAAGGAGCGGGTCATTGAACAGTCAAAGAGTCGCATCTCTCTCCATCCAAAGTCTCAGATCCCATACAACTTCCATCAGCAGTCAACAGCGCTTTGCATAACTACTTTCAAAAATGCAGGACGACAAGAGTCCAAGCGTCGAGCAGATCGAATCTTCCGTATCAACTCCAGTAGACACCTCGGCGAAAAATCTGGATGGCACAGTCCAATTGGTCAGCGACCATGGTGTCATTCTAATTCCTACCCCAAGTTCAGACCCCAGGGATCCTCTCAATATTCCATTGTGGCAGAAGCTCGTCATCTTGGGTACGACATGCACGTGTAAGTATCTTCGTGGACGGTATTCAAAGCGTAGGTAGACTAATCAAGCGTCTCTACAGATTCAACCATGGGACTTACTGCAGTCTCCGGGCTAGGAGGCATCTTGGGAGAGTTCATCCCAGCCTATGCAGCTCAGGGGAAGACATATGCAGATATAAGCAATCTTATGACATGTAAGTCAGGCGATTCGACTTGAAGAATCTCATTAATCATCCTAGTTCCATCTCTTTTCATGGGTATCGGTAACATGATCTCCATGCCTCTTGGTCTAGCAATTGGCCGGCGACCAGTCTTTCTAGGATCTTGTGTGCTTTTGGTTGTCTCGTTGATCCTCTGTGCTACCAATCAAGGATATGCAATGCACTTCGCAGCTCGATGCATTCTCGGTTTGGCTGCCGGTCAGAGTGAAGCTCTTTGCCCTTTGATGATCTCGGTAAGCAGCTCTTTTATCAGTAGCTCATACAAGCCGAAAGACTGATTTCTGATTAGGAAGTATTCTTCCTGCACGAGCGTGCCAGATACCAACAATACTTCTCCTCTATCCAGACCATCATTAGTGGTACGCTCATCATTCTCACAAGCTATATCGCTTCCACAATTGGGTGGAGAGCATGGTACTATCTTTTTGCTGGTTTCAGCGGCTTGGTTCTCATCCTGGCGATATTCTTTGTCCCAGAGACGAAATATGTCCGGCCGCTGGCAGCATATGAAGGACAGGGCGCCGACAAAAATACGGCTGAGTCTACTACCATAACAACGGACATTGAGAACCAGAAACAACTCCAGAAGTTCATCACTGTTCATGATGCGCGTGTTCTTGACACCGTCAACTATCTGCCGCGAACACGCGCATCTGATATGGCACTTTTTGTGAATGAAGCAGACTGGAAGGAGGCATTCTCTTGCATCAAGCACCAATGCCAATTGTTCTTCTTCCCAGATGTATTTTGGGTGTTCACCATGAATGGGATCTTTCTCGGCGTCAACATTGCTATGGGTCTCACTTACGGGAACATTCTCGGTGAAGCTTACCACTGGGCAAGCAAATATATCAGTGTTGCCATGGCAGGACAGATCGTGGTCGCTTTTATAGCCGTCCCGATGTTAGGCTACGGCTCGGACTTCATCGTCAAGTTCATGGCTCGTCGCCACGGCGGTATGCATGAGCCAGAGCACCGGTTATTGACACTAATCGCCCCTCTGCTCCTTGGCGTCTTCTTTTCAACAATTTATGGCCAGGCCGCCGCTTTCCCTGAGAAGTATCACTGGATGGCAATCGTTGTTACTCTCAATGGCTGTGAGCTATCTTCCTGCTCTCATGCATGTTGACTTCTGTGCTAATTGACCTCAGATTTCTTCACTTTCATCGGAGCAAACGTGGCTGGAATTACCTACCTTCTCGATGCCTATCCAACCCGCGGCGCATCTTGTCTCGTGATGATCTGCGCAATGCGTGGTGTTATCAGCTTTGCTCTCAGCTATGGCACTGTCCATTTGTACTCCAATTATGGCTATGATGGAGCATTTGGTCTTTTTGGTGGTATCACTGCTGCATTCGGAGCTCTCGGTATTGTGGTTTACTTTACTGGGAAGCGAATCAGACACTTCGTCAGTCCTTGTACCCAGGTTGAAGATACTACCAAGGCTACCATGGGGTAAAAAACTTTTAGGAGTTGTCCCTAGTATGATAGAGCACTCTGGTTGTGGCTGTTCCTTGAGCTAGGGCATGGCGGCGAAGAGACTATTCGTTACTCTGGAGACGATGTGTGGACGATGATAGCTTACCTTGTTACGATACGTTGCTATTATGTTTATGATTGTGCTTGAGAATACTACTGCCTTTGTTCTATATTGCAGCATAATTGTATATTGATCGCATCGATTGTGAGCTTCGCTGCTTGAAACCCGTCAAAAATTCTCTCCTAGTTTCAGGGGGATAGGGCAAGTCACTTGCAATTCTAAGAATAGGAAAGGATGAGTTATCGACAGGAATCATTCACATACAATCAGTGTTGAAACCTTCTGCCGCTCCCAGCGGTACGCCGGTGTACAAGTCTGGTATTTGTTCTCAAGCCGTCGCGCGAATATTTAGGCATAACTTCATCGAGACAACGGTAATGTTGGCAGGCAAAACAACTAACTGTGCTATCATTAATTGCCATACTTAATCAAGTTATGGACAAGTCGACAATAATCTCTATGAATGTATCTCAGATCCACAACGTTCACAGTATGCGATTCCCACCTTTCAGGATGTCCTTCCTTCTCTCCTGGCATCCACACTAGCCTCCACCTCAAATAGTCAAGGTTGAGCCAATTAGACAGGGAATTTTTGCAATCGTTGCATGACTATACTTAGATTCCGGTCCTGGACGTGTCTACTAGTCTCACTTCAACTTCCATGGTCCTGTCTAGCCCAAGAAAGCAGGCTAAGACCCCGAATTTGTGGACCCAGCCCCGAGCAGCCCCCGAACCAATCTTGGAGATGCAAGCATCCCCGCGCGGTTCGAAATTCGAGTCCGGAAAAGTGACTCAAATATGAGCCTTTCATAGTGCGAAAGAATATGCTCATGTGATAACCTCGCATTTCTGACCAGGAAACCCTGCCGCCAATTTCTCTCAGTCACGTCAATCCCAAAGCCAGCGATTCTTTTTGCTTGGGAACATTGAAGTTTGCTTATATCGTGACAGAAATTCCATTTCATTATTTACAATATCCGCATACGACATGGGCTCCGACGATGTTGTGATTCAAGATGCCATCATCTCTGATGCTGTCAATGAGGAGCCGCAGGTGACCATGACTGAAATAGCCCCTCCACGAAAACGATTCGAGACCATTCTGCTCATGTCAGCTCTCTCAGTGAGGATCAATCATTGTGTTCATGCAATAAACAGTTCTCTGCTAACACCCGGGTAGGTTGCTAATCTACTCGTCGCCCTGGATACGACAATAGCAACCACCGCACTTCCAGCGATCACATCTTCTCTTCACTCGGCGGCAGGATATGCGTGGGTTGGGTCAGCTTATTCACTTGCCACGGCAGTCACTGTCCCAGTATGGGCCAAAGTGAGCGACATCTTTGGACGAAAGCCCTTGTTGCTACTTGCAATCTCCATATTTTTCCTTGGCAGCCTGTTATGCGGAATAGCGAGAACAATGGTATGGTTGATTCTGGCAAGAGCACTTCAAGGAGTTGGCGGTGGTGGTATTAGTATTCTGGTATCTATTTGTATATCGGATTCATTCTCGATGAGGTTCGTCATCAGTGTTCGCTCATGAGATGCTTGTTGACAAATAGCAGAGAGCGACCAGTGTACTTTGGTATTATCGGGATGACATGGGCATGCGCGAGTGCCATTGGTCCATTGCTGGGGGGAGTCTTGACAACTAAAGCATCCTGGAAATGGTGCTTCTACATCAACCGTATGTTCCACTCAGCTATTACACTCTAACATTTCACCAGCCCATGCAAAATCGTTCTGACAAGCCTGAAGTTCCACCCACAGCACTTTCTGGCATTATAGTCCTCCTGAAACTCCACGTACATACACCCAAGACCCAATTTCGGGACGGCATCAAACGAATAGACTGGATTGGAAGCACACTTATGATCTCGGGAGCTGTCCTCTTCCTGCTCGGCTTGCAGATGGCTGGCATTGACTACCCTTGGACATCTCCCATTATCCTCAGCTTTCTCATCATTGGAATATTGCTAGCAGTATCATTCTTCCTGTGGGAATGGAGATTCGCTGATTATCCTCTCATGCCGCTACGAGTTTTAAACAACCGCACCAGCACTTCTGCTTTGGGCGTGTGTTGTTTTCACGCTGTGTGTCTCATTGGTGGCGCATATTTCCTCCCACTGTACCTCCAGGGTGTTCTCGGCGCCTCTCCATTGATGTCTGGTATTTATTTAATTCCATTCACAATTTCACTTTCGGTCTCCAACGTTTGTACGGGACTCGCTATCCGCCGAACGGGCAAATACCTGTTGTTCATGCGGCTCGGTGCTATCATTATGACCCTTGGGTTTGGGCTCTTCATAAGTCTCCCACAACACTACCACTGGGCGAAGATAATCACGTTCCAAATTGCCGCTGGTATGGGTATCGGACCAAATTTTCAGTGTCCAGTTCTAGCTGTTCAGGCTTCCTCGAAACAGGGCGATCATGCCACCGCAGCGTCGACTTTCAACTTCCTCAACAATTTATCTGCTTCCGTAACAATGGTTATCAGCACAGCTATATTCCAAAACTCAATGCAAAATCAACAAAAATCGCTTGTCGAGAAGCTTGGAACCGAAATGGCTGCTCTGCTCACTGGTCAGAACGCAGCTGCCAATCTTGAGGCGATCGAATTGTTACCAACGGCTGAAAGAGCGGTGGCGCACGCGGCTTTGCTAAAGGCGATGCTGGGTATGTGGATAATGTATACTTGCCTTGCGGGTATCTCAATTGCATGTAGCTTTTGTGCAAAGGGTAAGGTACTCGAAAAAGAGCACACCATTACTGAGACAGGAATTGAGGCTGAGGAGCTGAAGCGAGAAAAGGAGCAGGAGCGAAGAAAGGCTAAAAAGGAAGCTGCAAGGGAGAAATTTTAGATAGCATGACACATCGAGAATTTGTATCCCGCTCTAAAATGCAGTGAGTGTTTGGGAAGCGTAGCCTGTGACCTAGAGATTTCAGGATGCTGGCAGAAATGAATTTTCTCCCCCGATCGTTAAGCGAGATGTCAACAACCCTTTTGTGCTTCTGACCTTTGTTTTGTGTGAGAGGGCTAGGAGGTGGGGAGATTTCTTGTTACCATGAAGACTTCTAGAATTCTTGTATTCAATAATAGCATTGCCTCAAACTTATCATCAAAAACTGCAAAATTTCTATCCGAGGGGCTGCTGCCAGGATTACACTGTCCAAGCCCCACACTGTGAAAACGTCACTGAACCAATAGCCTGTAAGTGAAGTGTAATCCTGGCAACAGCCCCTCGGATCTGTCCAACTTACAAAATAGCTCAATCGCTCACACAGCTTGGCCTTCACATCCTGAACACCCGTACGAAGGAGCTTACGGTATACTTAAAAGCTACACATATCAGACGTAAATACAAAAGAATTGCAAGATGTAATGTTATAGATTGAGGCCAGTTGGTCTGAGACCTGGAAAGATTTGCTACAATACAAAAAGACCACTATCCTAGTAAGCTTCCACGCCAGCAAGTCGCAACACATCCTTCGTAAGCTCCGGCTTCTCAAAGGGCTCAGTCCTGTTCTTCGGGCAGACCTTGCCATTCCTCATAGGTGGTTCTGCTGCAGGGCGGATATTGCTAGCGGCTGCATTAGAAATTTTCTTTAAACAGGTAGAAATCACTTACCAGTGCGGCCAGTGGGTAGTCCCAATCCATTTGTTGAAGCAGTCTTGCTTGAGCTTGAGCTGATCCTCAGTGACGAATTTCTTTGGTGTCATGCAGATGTACTGAACGTGGCGAATCTGGTTCCCTTCAGGAAGGCAAGCATAATGCATGGTGCGACTGTCCCAGAGCACAAAGTCACCAGGCTCCATGTCGACTTTGATCATCTCGCAGCTCCTGTCCTCAAACCACTTAAGATCACTGGGGCTGAAAAGGAACAAGTCCATATACTTCATCTCTGGCGGTGGGGCATCCTCATGGGCATAGAATTCCCGAGGAGTGGAGAAGAACTCTTCAAAGAGCTTGGCCGAACCCTTCATCAACATTAGACCGCCATCTTTGGGGCCGTTTGGTGCGTAATTGAGAAGACCTTGTACGGCTTGCATTCTATAAATTATTAAGTACTCGGACTGTAGTCTGGGAAATCCTTTTCATGACATACCCTTCGCGAGCTGGATTCTGGTCACAATGTGGCCATGGACTCCATTCGAGGTCCTTTCGTCGTGGGAGAGAAATGTTCATGCCATCAAAGGAGCTGAGGAGTTCTTTCGTTCCCCAGAGCTTCTCAAAAATTTCCATCACTGCTGGCTCGGTTCGCGCCTCCCATGCCATGCTCTCATGTGGGGAACCATATGCAAAGTACATGCTGGAGTCGGTTAGTCAAAGTCCTTATCGAAGAGGCCGTGTTGACATACCCTCCCTTGAAGGAGACAGGGAGATGCTCAGCGGTCCAAGTACTCTCATCATTCTCATCGAAACCAAGCTCAAAGTTGTGCAGCCACTTCAGTTGTTTCTCTCTGTAGTACTGGGCTTTCTCTGGCGTAATGACTCCCTTAAACACAACACAGCCATTCTTGTGAAATTCGTCCCGCCAGTCTCCAAAGGTCATTCCGGAGAAGTCAACCAAGTCCTTCGGTGTGGAGAACTTGGCTAAAGGGGACACAGTCTCGGTTACGGTTTCTGTTTGAGTAGACGACATGGCAAAGATGTACAAGTGATTTCTGGTGGGTGTTTTAACTAGAATGAATTATACGATGATCTTGGAGGCTTGAGATTGATGAAATCCCCGAGATAGCAGTTGAGTTTATATCAACTGACTGTTTAACGATATTATGAGATCGATGATTCCTTCTATCTTCTATCAAGATAGCGGTGCTACAGGGTCAGGAAGAATCGCGGGGTTCTGCGGGGACGTAGACCCTGCAGGTGGAAGCTTGGCTGGGGCTGCATCTCGGTCGCTGCTCCGAACCTCCTTTTCGGCCGCTAAGTACGAACAGTAAACACGGGAAGTGGATGGGAAGTGGAATGGGGTAACCGAAGATGGTGCTAAAGCCCCGACGGGCCCTAATCCCTCCAGCTGACCTCGAGGCTGATGCCTTCCGTCCTCGGTCACCGGGATTCTTGTTTGGCCATCTCGGAGCATACCAGCGTATTCTGATC
>JAFJYH010000363.1:0-41480 GCA_017365405.1 Cadophora malorum | reverse complement strand
GGAGGGGTGTGGGCCACGTGGGTGAGGCGGTTAATTTATTTGAGGTGGTGTATCAGGATTCGATAGATACTGCAGGAGGCGGGGAGGAGATAGGAAGAATGTTGCAGGGAGTGGGTGTGGGTGGGAGCGATTGTGTTTTAAACAGATATCTGGTAGAGTAGATTAGATTATTGATACTTTTATTGGTAGAGATTGACTCTATTCCGGGCGTGGGGGTAGACGTCGAGGACATCGAGAGATCAAGATAGGATGATTTGAGGTCGGAAAGATATCTCAACTTCACAGGATACGAGATGAGATATGTGTGTGGATGACGTATTAGATTAAAATCCCCCGCTGCTGCTGGCTCGTAAGCGCAATTCAGTCGGTCAGATGAGATAAAAGTAGTCTGTGTGGTATGCATATTCTGCACTGTATGATATGTAGTCTGGTATCAAGTTCCCTTCCCTGTCCTTCCACCGCCTTGTGCCGCCTATCCATATCCAAAAATGGATTCTGTCATTCAGTGCATGGCATTCAATCTATCCCATCCTTCACATCCCACCCATAGATAAAAAGGTATCCACCCTAGTCCGCGTGTCCAAGAAGTGAAAGCCAACAGCCAAGAATGAAGATGGCTAAGTCGGAGAAGTCGCATGCCAAGATTGTTGAAAGGGATGATGTGATCGAGATTTTGGTACAATGCATGGCAATCTAGTGTGCCGGGGTATGTTGATTGTGAAGAAAAAAGCAAAAATAGCGCCGGCTCTATCCGGCGAAATGCGTTGCACAAGTCTGTTGCATGTTGATGTGTTCGAGCTGGTGTGTGGAGAAATTGAGAAGTAGAGTGGGCGAGGTTGTAGCGGTGTGAAGTGAAGTCAACGAGCCCGCTCGATATTTCTCCGCTGTATCCGCCCACTAAAAAAAAGGAAGCCCAAGTATGGAGAGAGCTCGGAAAAGCAAAACCAGCCAGCAAGCGAGAAGAAGCGTGAATACCCGACTTGCAACCAATAGAGCACATCATGTATTGACGGAGAAAAAGAGGTATATGTTGGCGAGGCTGCATGTCCAACCCAACCTAATGGAACCCACACTAGGTCACGCTCCCGCTACGCCGCATCCCAGATCAAGGAAATCGAGCAGCCTGCATGAGTTGGGATGCATAATCGGCTCCAAGTTCGATCGGTGTTCGTAAGGCTGTTGGCAGAAAGGTGGTGTGTTTGCGGACCAATGGATGACATGATCGAAGGAGGATGTGCTGCGCTGCAGAAGCCCATTCCATTTAGGCTTCGAGAAGGAATCGCATGTGGTGATGTGTGGTGGTGGCAGGGCATATGCATGTCAGCTCGCAGACGCTGGCTGCTTGGGGGACGGACGGATGACGAGGCGAGGCTGCGTCTCGTATCGGTGGGAGTTCGGAGATATGGATGCGTTCGAGAATTGGTATGAATGGAACGATGTGTATGGATTCATTCGTAGGGATGCTTGCGAAAATAGAGGGCCCCTCGGAGTCGTCGGTTACTGTTCGCAAATATGGTGACGTGCGAACGTGGATAATTTGTGCCAATTGAAAAATCTAGACTGTTGCTTGCTTTGTTGCTGGCTTGTCTGGAAGCTGGATCCATGTGTTATGGATTCCGAGTCGAGACATGTGCTTCTGGAAGAAGAAGAGTTGGTTGTATCGGGTGTTGCAGAAACCCAACCTCTACTTTGGCAGAGGTGGGAGAGGACGACTAGGTGGTGGCCCCGGGCAGGGAGGAAGTTGTGATGGGCGGTGCGCAGGCATTTTGTTATGTGGTTTGCTGTGAAAGACGGAAAATCTGTAGAAATGTTGACTTCTGATATCGAAGTCTGGTTGAGGGCGGCGAGGATATATGTAAAGGCAGTAGTGAGATGTGACTGTCCTGGATATCTGAAGATGGAATCAAGTTGTTTGTGCGTTCGTATTGAGTGATGGAGAAGTGCAAGGGAAACTTCTGTGCTTTGCAGTGATCGTATGTGAACGTCTTTGAAATGCTCCCTTGGGGGTCTGGGAGCTTTATGTATCCGGCCGGTGTGGAAGTGTGTGGTATGAGATCAGGTAGACAAGTGGATCGGGCAGGGCAAGGCAAGGGAGTGAAATACAAGGCAGGATAGGGGAGGAGAGGGTAGGGCAGAGCTGGGCGACGCCGAACAGGGCCAAGGGCAGGGCATCTGGGGAAATTATTCTGAGCACGTTCGTTCGGTTTGCTTGCTCACTTCACCAAAACTCACAAGTTCGTAACCCAAGCCTAAGCCCAAGCCCATGCCTGTAAGACCCAAGAAACCCGACCCAGTTCGGATCGGCGTCACCACCAACACCACACCAGCATCAGGAGGTGTGCAGCGCAGACGACGCAAAGCAAGGGAGAGAGAACAGCGCCGAAAATGAAACACGATAGCGTGGGTGCCCTGTCCTGCTTTGTCCGGCCCTGAGCGAGATGAGTTTAAGCCCAAACAGGGCATAATCTGGCACGCTGGCGTCCTAGTTGCAGGCTGGCTCCCCATGGCCCAGGGGGCTTGAACTCGGTGACAGGGGAAACACCACAAGGCCAGATGATTGACAGGGATAACGCACGCGGCGAGAAGTGGAGTTAGCGAGCGAGCGAACCTTGAACGATCCCAGTGAACTGGGCAGAGGGCATGTAGGGCAGGCCAAGGTGACTCCGGCTTGCTTGTTGGGGCTAAGGGGTATGGCAGAAAACAGCAAATCTGGCTTGTGTGATGTGATGGTGAGGGGAAATAGGCTTGGTCGCTTGAGGTGTGGATAGCTGATGGTTTCTGATGCCCGTTTTTCAAATCTGAAATATATTAATTGAATGTGATTAATCATCGACTGTAACTATTCGCTTGCTTGCTGGCGCTCGCAGCTCAGCAGACTTGTATCAATAGCTTACTATTGCCAGTCTTATCGAAATATGATTGCCTTGATATCTCGTCCATTTACCCATCCGACAATACCACCAATGCATCCGGCAACTCGTGTCAATCAAGCTTCGTGACTTTCGTGATATCCGTATGACGGCACCTGTTACATCATCTGACCTTCTTACGGTTGCTATATATGGAGCATTGATTTCATCGAGATCAACATCGTGTTCCATTCGCAGGTTACACTTTACGAAGAAATGTGGGGGTTTCCGGTAAAGTGGTTCTGTCGCTCTTGTCCTCCCCGGCTTACTTGGAACGAGCAAGTTTAAGAATTCGACTTGTGATCTATAGAAGATGACTGGATTGAACATGTTACGAAGTGCCTTGGTGCCAGTGCCGGGTACTGAAAATTGGGGGAGCTAAGTGTGCGCCGTTGCCGAAGCTCCCGACACGGCAATTCGTATCGCAAGCCTTCTCCCCAGCTTGTACGTAGGACATACGTACGGAGTTGACGAGCGCCCGATATTTCTAGCTTGATTCAAGTATCACCAAGCAATTAAACCGATTTTCTGGCTTGAAATACTGTAGGTCCCAAAATTCCGATTGTGTCACTTGGGTCTTCTTTCGATCGATCCCGCTTGGTTCGTCGGGGGCTTTTATTTGCAGGCCTGAGCTCCAGATGTCGATATGCAATTTCGGGCATTTTTGTTTTTGTCTACGCCATTGCTTTTCTTAGCGAGAATTATCGACTGACGAATCTGCTTTGGGAGTTGATGATGGCATCAAATTTCAGTGGAGTGAGCCTAATTTTAACACCTGACAATAGTATTTTGCGTAGATCATAGGACTTTCGGTATTCCTGTGATGAAAAATCTAGATTTCTAGTTCTAACCGGAGCTTTGTGACACCATCGCCATGCGAAGTGCACAGTCGTTTCTGCCACAGTCTTGCGAGATACATCATCCCATCTGTTGGGACATTTGACGTCGTACCGTACACCCATCACGGACTTACATAATATACCGGGCGTGGCATGACAGGGACTGACTGTAACTTCGGTTATGATCAATACGAGCTTGAGCTTGAGTTTGAGCTCAAGCCTCAATTCGGAAATGCCATTTACAACCTGTCCAGAAATCTTGGCTATGTTTATTTGTTTTCTTCTCTCGAATGTCTTTCGGTGACACCGCTCATGGCTTTCTCCGCATCCGCAAAGTGAAATGAATTGCTTTTTTGATCCTTCGATCAGCCAGCATGCCGGTGTCTCGGGTTTTCTTCCCCAGGAGACAAAAGCAAGCTTAAACACAACCTCATGATCTGATCTGACCGCCATCTAGATCACCTCCCCTAAATTCCAGAATGTCCAGAAGTCTGGTGGTGACACAAGGCTGAGGCTCTTTGAAGCTGTAGGAGCCCCTGCATGTCAGTCTCCTGCCGCCTGGTGAGCCTCATCTCATACCACGTCTCGCTTCTTTGGCAGCATCTCATACGAATCTCATCTCATCTCATCATACGGTCTGAAACCTCAAGCCATGAACACCTGACCATGATCTGTGCCTCTCCTGACAAACAAATCTCTCCCATCGGCCTTTTGTTGACTCATGAAATCGGAGGTTTTGTCATTGGTCTCTGAACAAGAGCATGAGCTTTCGCTTCGGATTATCGGAAGGGGGGACTATCGTTAAGCGTCATGTTTATTTGTATCTTGGCTGAAAAAAATGCCGGTTTGTGCGGTCGGCTTGCATCCTCGTAAAAGATTTCCTTCTTCCAGACGTTCCGAAGCTTCTGTACAGATGCACCTGGCACTGCAAGTCACAAAGACTGCTGACAACATCACGCCACTACGTTCTGTGGCATTCAAAGCCAACCAATCCGGTCCTTTACCAACCAAGTCATTTCCAAAAGCCCAAACAAGCGCAACCAACTCTCACGACTTCACGAACGCAAGCTTCCTTCGGAGCACCTCACCGCTCTATCATCCTTCTCTTCGTAGCCAATCAAGCCTTCACGCTACTTGGAACACATCCAGGAAACTGGCTCTTATCTGCCTAGCATATCATTTTGCAAGCCAATCGTCCGCCTAAATGACCTAGCAGAAGAATAAAGCGGTGACCACAGAACTACCGGACCGTGAAATCTTCCTTGTGACTTCTCTTTCTTGTATGTACAGGGTTGAAATACTCCATCTTTTTCCAGGATCAAGAAGATGCCATGCAAAGGCGATTACATCACCACTCCACTTACAAAGTCATTCTGCAGCAGTCTCCACTCACACCACACCGTCGGGTCGCCCTTGTTCAGCGCGGGCTTGCAGCATTGCACAGGGGGAGGCGAGGAAAAGGAGCGAGCTTGCGCAGGGGCACATCCACATCCGTACCCGTTCACCCAAATCTGCAAATATCGATCAGCTGGGCCTAACTGCATGCCTGCCGTTCCCAAGAACAAAGAAACAAAGAAAGCAGAAATCAATAACTTCCAGTCGTCAAGGCGGTGAGTCTTTCTCCCTAGCTTTTCCATAGTCTACAGTGCCATCAAGATCCGATCCAGCTCGAGCTCGGATCTCAGCGGCCCTAACAATTGGACAATGCACCACCGAGGAGTTAGTCGACTTAGTAACTGCAAACGGTTGCCGGCGTGCAGCTAATTCCAACTCTAAAGCTGTATCCAGAACTACCGGCCCAGAAATTGTCGCCTGAGCTTGCTCAGCTGGACAATACTTGGGAAGTCTGGATGTGCAAACAGAATATTTAAGATTAAGGTTACGCTTTTCGGAAAGGGAAGTCAAAGGGGAAACAAAGAGCGAGATGTCATGATCGCATTCTAGATCCTTACCCTTCCCCTCAAAACAAAAACCTATTGCTATCCCTTTTTGGATGCCATAGGCGAGAGCTGAACACCTGTGGCTGCTGTGTTGTGGTGTTGGGTGCGCGGGAGGCTTGGCTGGGCAAGATGCACGGATTTGAAGATGGACGGATGGGTGAAAGGATGTCTCAGATATCTGAGGGTAGACGGTACGGGTGTGGCATCGGCTCGGGCAGGCCGATTGAGTATTTTACGAGCTGCTCGGTAGACTCTACCAAAGTTTCAAACATGTGAGCACTGGAAGGCGCTTTGATACTCGTCCCAACAATCAAGACTTCTTGGGCAGCGGTGCCTTTGACAACAATGCGTTCGTCTTTGGTATGCGCACGCCTTTCTAGCCTCCTTCAACTGCGTAGTGATCAAATAAATGTGTGAGCGGCATCGCTCCGTCAGTCCCAGCGCAGTGGCAATTGGCAGCTTGCGTGCGGCCGTTTGTTTCAGGGGTAGAAACGGCTTCGTTTCGTCGTTTCGTTCGGTCGCCTCCTCTCCCGTGACTTCCGTTCTTGACTTCCTTGTTCACCTGCTTTTTGACAGGAAGAAAGAGAATTCTCAAGGAAGAAGGGAAGGCCGGATGGGATGGGACCTTGCATGCGGAGAATTACGTCCGACTTTCAGCGCCTTCCCGCGAGCCGCTCGATGAGACAGTAAACAAAGACAGCAGCCAGCTAGCACCAGGAAGTCAAGTGAGCGAGCGGCAAGCCAGCCGAGGAGGATACCCGTTGCCATCGCCGTCATCTAAACACGTGGAACATGTACTCTAAGTTTTAGGGCAACGCGAAGGTAAACCTCAAAATAGACGAGGAAATGAGGCATACGAACAGACGAGATGACATGCCCTTCCCTCGTCATCATCCACTGTCACCAGGGCAAGCAAAACGAGCCCTTAAATAATCTTCCTTGCCCTCCCCATTTCTTACCAAATCCACACCCGTCTCATCTCTTTCTTCCCTCCTTGTTCCCTTCTCAGCCTCCACCAAATCTCGCATGCCAGATCCCACATGGCAGGGACATCTCCGGCACAAGGGAAAAAAAAGTTCTCTCAGCGACCCAGCAAACAGGAAACGAGAGACTCCCCCCATCCATCTGCTCCACCCATCTCGTCTTCCAGAAGTAACTTCGAAGGTATTAAAACTGGATTAGAGCTCCACCCAGCCAATAACCCACTTTCAGCTCCACTGAATCCAGGAACGATCAGGGATGAGGCTAGCTGGTGATCCATGGTGATGCAGCAGGTGGATCTCAAGCCATCTCGGCTAAGCAAAGTGGACGATCAAGCAAGCAGACACTGTAACTTGTTCTAAATCTGGAGATTTCAGGGTCTTGCGCACACGAGTACCGGCAATTCAAGATAATTAAAAAAAAAGAAACAAGCGAACAAAACTTGTAACCCCCTTTATCTTGCTGATGCACCGGCGGTCTGTTTGCAGCAAACGAGATTTGATGATGTTTTGGTTTTAGGGAAGGCATCAGAAGCGAATGCGCTGCAAATGCATACGCAGGTATGCATATGCGTAGCAAAGGGGTAACACAACAGGACAGATCGCGCCTCCTGAACCCTTTGTCGCTTTGCATAACCCCCCTTTTCAGGTTCCACACACAAACACAAACACACATGCGCTGCAGAACCGCCCATAGAACGTATTTCGAAGCTCCAAGCGAGCGATGTAACACGCGCTCGGGTACCGGATCGTCATATCAACACAGCACACGGACATCACCGCCGTAGGCCCGTAGGCAAACATGATTTTCGGATGAGCTGAAACGCGTTTGAGATCTCGACGATACACGCCAGCTCGAAATCTGCATCGCACGATGGATGGAATACGTGGATGATCGTCAGGGCATTTTCAATCTGATGCTATGAGGTGGGAGATGTGAGATGTCACGCCAGGACGAGACCAGAGACCAGACCAAGCCGGACCTCAGACGTAAAATCCACGAGCGTCTGTTTGGCTTCATCTCCAGACCTGCGCTTGCCAAGAATAGATCCTAATTGCGAAATGCGGTACCAGCCAGATCGTGAAATGTTCAATTTCCGACACTGCTATTTTCATGCTCAGAACAAACGCCGAGGCTTGCTGCGCATTTAGCAGACTGTAGGGTCTACTTTAGCTCCTAACAGGGACAGGACAGCAAGATCCAAATGAAGCAATTCGCCACCATCATTGTCACCAAGCACCTCGAAACAAGCGATTGCGAAAATTTGCTTGCCCTAACCGAAGATCTCTCGGTCCAAAGATCAAAAGTAAACACACTTCCGTACTCGCGAAACCTCCCGTCGGCACTTCCAACAAAGTTTTCACGTCATCGGAGGAAATCGTTGCCTCTCCATCATGAACTTCCCTGGCACTCGGGCTCAGCCAAAGCGGCATGCTTGCAAAAATAAAAGTCAATTTGGCCTCTTCCCCCATTCTTGTGGTGTATCTTCAATGACCCCTCCTTCCCCACAAACCAGCACTCCCTAGCCTTGCGAAGATACAACATCCAAGCAAAACGAGCCAAGCCAGGCTCCCTAGACTTGAGAGTATCATTCACGTACCTCAAGCTCCGTGCAGCGGAAAATCAGAATTGAGTTTCTCCTCCCCCTAGCTCCATCCCCATGGATTCTTGAACTTTGATTCGGGAAGAGGTAGAAGGCGGGCAGGCGAACAAGAGAAGAGCCAGAGCCGACCCTCGGTCATCATGGTATGCGCGGCCGCCGAAAGGTTCGCGAAAGTTGGAGTCAGAGTTCGACCAGTGACATGCAATTGACGGTTGGACTCACAGACCACGTCCGAGTGTTCGGGCAAGAAAGATGTCGAACACAAAACACCACATATCTCATCGCACATATGCAGTACAGAGAGCACTACGGCAAGGTATCCCCCATGTGGCAGAAAGGAAAAAAAAAATGTAAACACGGATACACGTCCTCGTATCCAGATAGCTTTGGTGTAGCATGCAGCGGCGTGGAATCGGCCGATTGAGGCTGGTGGAGGTCTAGAGCAAGAGATCTGTGCTTATTTGGACTTCCTCGAACTCAGATCTCAACAATGAGAAGGGAACGAGTGGATGACGGAAAATAACAGATCCCGCATTCATTCATGCGAGCGTAACGTTAACCTTCACATCAATTCCTTAAAGTTGACATGATGTGTCCAGCCACAGCACTGTAGCTAACACTAGACAGACAACTGCAGCCCAACGGGATCTCTAAGATGCAGGAGCTTGGACGTTGCGGCAGGCAGGAGAAGCGAACTCTCATCGTGGGGTATTTCTCCGAGCCAAAGGACTGGTTCTCGATGTCTCGTGCCACGGACAGATCTGTGCACTGCGTTTGCCCTGCATTTAGAGCGCACCTGCTCGAGGCATTCGTGTGGAGAGGATATCAATTCCACTCGAACTGGTTCGCATCTGCGATATTTGGACACAGACGGGAGGGTATGAGGCGTACTGTTGGAATTGGCTTCGTGGAAAGGAAGTGGTTGGGAAAGATCTGCGCCCTGCATGTGTAGGTGTGCGTGGAATTGATTTCTTTGGCATGGAGTCCGCCCGCTCTTCACAGAAATATCATGTAGGCTGTGCGAAGATAAGAGTAGGTAAGTATGGGCATGGCCTCAAAGAGTCGTCTTCCCTTTGTCGGATGCATCGCATCTGTAGGAATGCTAGTCGATGGTAAACATGGAGAGGCATCTAGAAGTCACAAGCATTGGCTTGCAGATTATCAAACTAAAACCAAAGCTGGTTCGCCCTCTGTCTTGGGCATTCCTTATTGCCACATTTATCACACAAAAAAGTCTCTTTCCTTGGACAGCATCTGAAAATATGATTGACCGGCCGAGATTCTTGCACCGGGTCGGTCGAGCTTCATACTCGTCCTCGTCGACTCGTTAAACAGTACCGAGACGTTTCGGGGGCACGGTCTCGGATATCACGGGTCATGTCGAGTGTCTACGAAGGTCATGTCCTTCGGCACGAACTTCATTGACAACAGGACGCATTTTGTTGTTGAATGCCTGTCAAGTCTCGTATCTCCTCAATGTGAACACGCACATGCTTCCTCGACGTGGGCAGAACCTGTCCACCACTCAAAGTATCGTCAAGCATCCTGCATCCAAACACTGAACTTTCAGCCAACCTCCCCTCAACCAGGACGGCAAGGTGCTGACCTGATCGAGAGACAAAGTCAACAGTAGTAAGATCAAGCTTAAAGTCAAGCTCAAGCCCAACGTTACTCCCCGTCCTATCCGCCTGTCATCGCAGATCTTATCTTTGTTCGTTATTAACCTCAACTCTTGGGTTTGAAAGTATACTTCCTTCAAACTCAATCCCAACTTTATCGGGGTCCGAGAAAAATGCCAGATCTAAAGCTCACCTTGCGCCGTGTACCGGCCGAGTCTCAAAGGTAAATTTCTGCTTGCCACAAGCACTTTCTTGTCACTGCAGTCTTCGCTACATCGTCGCTACCATCAACGCTGGCACTACCTTGACATTTGACATCAGGAACTTTTCACGGCTATGAGAGGATGCAAGCCATCTCAACAAACAAAGGCTACTCCTCATCTACCCCCAAATTGAAGCGAAGAAGTATCGGAAATCAAGCTTCACCTTCGCCGGCTAACCGAGCAGCTAGCCATCGTTGACCTTGAGATTGCAAAACTTTGACCGGCCGGCCTGGATCCCATGAAATTAGACCAATATCTTTCAATTGATCATTACCCCGAGTCATGCCAGGCTTACAATGTAGTAAAGAGTGTAAATTCAACTCACAACCCCAAGGAGGCAATAGAAACAACCAACATCATGAACTGCATCCTGCTTACTTCCCTGGGTATCTTCCACTGGCAACATGAAATGTAGCCTCTATCTGAGCGCACTTCGGAAAACATCGGATCCGCAAAACACAAACGTTCAAGAAACATAGACACAATTGTGTCAAAACATGCAAGCCTGCCCAATATCCCGATATCAGGACTTCGTTCGTTTCCAACCCGCATTCTTCTCGTCGCAGCTGTCTAGACCTGGCCACTTTTTAATCCAATGCTTTGATCTTGTTTGAATCTGTGGTATTTGACGTGCAGTAGGAGAGATACTGCATGCAGGCGGGTTTGAGATGGACCCTGATGATCTTTCTTCCGGCCAACTGGATTTTGGGTTCAGCATTGGAAGTAAAGGCGGCTGCTGTAGCAGTTGGCCGGAACTCTGTGTTCAAAGACTTTCAGTGCACGGCGAGTCGAAAGTGTAAACAAGACTTAGGCGTGTAGCCGGAGGCAAAAGCTTACAGCAATTTTAGAGAACTTTCTCTGTTATGCAGTCCGCTTCAGAGGCCCGCCCGCCGTAAACCATCGTATGAAAACACAAGAGATAGAGTTCACACGACAAATATAATTTTAACGATAAAAAGCAGAAGCCTAACTCAAATATGGGCACAACAGCAGATAAACTCGGAGCCGGACTTCTCATCACCGAAAGTATATATGAACAAAGTCCGATGTCCCATCCTTACAAGCTTTCAACAATCAAAACAAAGACGCGGATTGGCGGGAACGACAAAGCAAATGCGAAAGATGAAACACTGACAGCCACCGAAAGTCAACACACACCGTAAATAAGCGAATGGGGTTGGCAATAGACCGAGACTAGATCGGATTGAGAAAAGTATGGCGGGAATAAACGTGAATTGGGTGCTGACCGGCAAACTCGCACCGCAGATCGAGTCTATGGAATTACTTCGCGCAAGTACCGTGAAACTCGTCGAATGTGAATAAAGTTGCAATGTCAAAGGTACGGTAACGGAAAGGTTCTTCTTGACTTGCTTCGGCCTTCACAACAAACCGGCCGGAAGTGTGACGTTGTCGTCTGACTCTGACATGCCAGGAACCGCAGAACCACCTTTCCTTTGACTTCAGATCTCACTCACCTATCCACCATGCCATCATCTCCCCACGCCTCCTACCCCTCCATTCATCCTCAAACCTACTTGTACTCTATCATCCACTCTCACGAGGCAATGGATCCTTCCCTTCCCTGCCCTTCATCCACGAATCCATTTCCTTATTTCCATATTTATTTTTATTTTTATTTTCATTCTTACCTTCGTATGTGAATTTCCCACCGTGGTGTTTGAGAACCTCCCACGTGGTCTCCCCTGTCGTCTCTTCCCCCTGTCCTGACATCCTCAACCCTGCCCTTGTAAGTTGCCTGCCTGCCAGTCAGCAAAGAGACCCTCGAGCAGGGCAACAAAGAAAATCAGGGGTGAACAGTCATCCACCCTCCAAGCGGTGAGAGAAAGACAACTTTAGAGAAGGGAGCTTCTCCTGCAGGACTGCCATCCACTCCCTCCTTCTACCGAGATTCCTTCAGGGGCCCAAGGATCGTGATGTAATCAATTCTCGATTGAAGTGGAAAGGGGCGAGGGCACAGGTTACATCGTGACCTTCTTTTCATAATCTCATTTCAAGTTTTTTTCACTGACGGAGTAATTTTTTATTTGCTGGGAATATTTTGAATGTGTCGCGTGCTTCGTTTGTGGATACCTTCATGGAAGGAGAAAGAGAAAACTTGGAAGGATGAGATGTCGTGCTTGACTGTTTATTAACAGGGCTGATTGATATACCCTAAACAGTATTCCGATGAACCGTGCTGTGCTCTGTGTGTCCCACAAACAGGGGTGAATTTTATCGAAATGAAATCATGGTGAAATTTGCTATTTGACGATCACTGCGTTTCTGGAAAATTAGAAGGAAGGGGAAGAAGGAGCGAAGAAGGAAATGATGGGTTTGTTGTGGGTCAGGGGACCTTCTCTTTGGAGATTGAGATTGATGAGTGGAGAAACCGAGGATAGGAGAGGAGATGCTGCAGCATACGGGAAGGGACTTGGACTTGTTAGGCTTCACCGCCGCTGCCGGGAATCGTAAACTCCAAGAAGATGATCTCACGATGTTGGTCTCCTCTTTTGTACCTCCGTACCTCACCGCCTTGTAGCCCTTGTTGGAGTTCCTAAATAGGAAGCCAGTGTGGGATGGGAGGAAGAAAGCCGACCTCGGCATCTGTGGTGGTATCGAGATGTCTCATCTCATCTCACCTGATCTGATCTGATTGCTTTCATATCGGAGAATTTGTCCTGTGCTGTTACAGCTGAAAAATCACCGATTATCTGGATCTCCAAATTTCGAAATCTGCAAATAAATTTCTCACGATCCCAAAGCTATACCCTTGTCTCTCAATTTCCATTTCGAGATTTGATTGTGGATATGGTTGTCCAGCTTCATAGTATCTTCAATGCCCCCGGGACCAGGGTAAGCTTCTGACAGATACTTGAAGGCGGTGACAAGGGAAGAAGATGAGTCAATCGTGCGTGCATGCCGGTCGGTCAGGTCTGGGGACGGGAGGCCTGCTCCACACCAAGTGAGCCTGACGTGAGGCTGTGATTATTCATATCGCGCCTGCCTACCTGCGTGCATGCTGTTTCGATGTTGTGCAGGGTGCGTTGTTTGGTGGGATTGAGGCTGAGATGCGAAGGAATCAGGCTGTTTGTATTTTTGGGTTTTGGGGGTTTGGCTACGCGCTGCGAATGCGAAAGGATACATGGATATGCTGCGTTATTGCTGAGAAGGAGATAAAAGTAGAAATGAGAAGAGGCTATTCAGAGTGCTGAGGAGGTCCGAGAGCAGACTGATACTGGTAATGATATCGCGGGATGTGGTGTGATGCGCGTAAGGTATGGTATCCTGGCGTTTAGAGACCTGTACGGCGTTTACACGAGGGCGTGGGTTAACTTCTCGTGATATCTTGAAATACTCATTTCTTCGTATCAAGAAAGCTAGGCTTTCCCCCGGAAAGCATGGGTTTTGGCATTTTGTCCTTCCCAACACGCCTTGGCTTCAGACCGGCAGCTAAATGACCAATTGAAAACAGCTCGAACTCTCGGTATAAGATTTATCACAAGAACGTTCAACATACAAGCGCCCCGCTCAGACACCAATGAGGGTTTCTCCAACCGCCGAGGCGCTTCAGCGTCTCACCAAACATCCTTGACCGCCGACTCGTCCGTTCCGTAAACATTCGCATTCTTCAAGTAGTAGATGCTGGTAGAAAGGTTTCCCTTTCACAAAATCCTCAGGGAAGGGAGCTCGAGTGTGGGATTTCTCGGTCTCGGCATTAGGGTTTGAGGGCTTTGCCGCCGTCGTCATGCTGGAAATAAATAGGTTCGCGGGTACGACGGCCGAAGTAGCTGTTTGAGCAGCCACACGAAACACCGATCAGCATGATTAAATCGAGCTTTGGACGTGAGATCATTTGTATGCGGCAACAACACACGTGGAGATCTTCCATCCAAAACATGCTGACGAGAGATGTGGTTTCTGGGCATGACATCCTGTTGCTCAGCTCATTAGCAGGCAACAACAGGCGGCTTGATCGACCTGCCAAAACATGCGGGCCATATCTCATGATGGCATGGTGCAGGTGTCAAAGTGAGGGGATCTCAAGAAGGTCCACGCGTGTACCCCGCCTTTAATGCCATGGCTTGTATCAGATCAGACCACGCCGAGGTTTTCTTTCGCATCAATCGTCTTCTGGTGGCATTTGTGTAGATGATATCCAACTCTCCATCGTTGCCTGTCCCCCTGCCAAATTCGCCGGTGCTTTGCCTTTCTTGTCCTTTCGTTTGACTACCAGACAGAGTACGCGTCCATAGATCGAAAAACCATCATAGGTTGTATCCATAGCCATTTTCTTCTTGTCGTCGCTCTCCTCCCCAGAAGGCGCGTCTCTCATCCGCTTTGGTAGAGGCTCGAATCCTGGACTGGATGTTGCTGTCGTAGTTCTTGGTCGTTTAGACCTGCCCTCAGGCACGAAAAGACCATCTTCAGACTGGTTGTCGTTTGCATCAGGGAGATCCTGTAGATTCAACTCTTCGTCACTCTCCTCCCTCGCAATGACTGGCCCATCTTCGACTTCAATCGGTGCATCTCCCGTATTTCCTGTAAGCTTCGCAGAGTTCGATTGTATCGGCTCTTTATTCGATTCTCGAAAGGTCTTCAGCTTCGTAAGAAGGGAGTGACGGGTGCTGGTCTCGGTCAAGAAGATAGAAACCTCGAAGTCCTCTGCTGATATCAGTACTTGTTCGCAGACTCCAAAATTCTGGCAGACCTTCTACTACAACATCTTTCACTCCTTTCTTCTTGCTGCTTTTGCCCTTGCTGCGCTCATTCTCCTCGCGAAGCTTGGGTAGGACGAGAGGTCGGACGCTTTCGATGACGCGAGGTAGAATTGGATCTCGTGGGTTGAGCAGCCAGCTTTCTGCGAGCGATGGGTTGTCGACATATATGCGGCATTCAAGGACTGAGAACTTCGTTATTCTTAAATACCTGCGGATCGGTGCCATTGAAACTATTGATGTGATGTTGTGGAGAGACGGCGACGAGGCGGGATTGTTGACATTTCAGCCTTGCCAGCAGCCTCGAGATCCTCCACTATCTCCGAGTCGCTAAGCCAAAGACAGGCTCAGTTCGACACCTAAGTCTTTCATATCAACTACCCAGCATTCCCATTATGCTATGTTCAATCAGAACCTTTCACTGAATAATATTTATTTTCTCTAGATAACAAGACTGTTCTTCAGCGTATATGATGTAAGCTTCTTCAAACTTCTGGATCTTCCTTCTCCCGTTCCGTCTTGGCATACCATCGTCATATCTCACCTCGGCATCAACAACACATCAAAACTTCCAACACATGCTAAAATTCATGAAAAACATAGCAGAATACCTTCACATGCTTCAACATTCTCTTTATTTACCATCAGTTGTTCACAAGCCTATCCAATACCCGCATAATTGCTGATTACTTAGACAGAGGCCCAGCGAATCCCGCGAAGCGATGTTCCACTGAACCCGGATCATATCGGAGTCAGACCTCGAAAATAGGATACCAGCGGAATTCCATTTGAAATCACCTTCAGCAGACAGCTGGAATTCTATTTGAGATATCAGTCCTTACTATAGTTCCTTGTCTTCAGACATGAATTCTTTACTTTGTACCGGTACAAAATCAACAAGAGCTTTCCGAAGCCCTCCCGTCTTAAAGAGACTTCTTCGCAGGGGTGTCTCTACCCAAGAACTTGATGCATCAAAAGGAGGCAAGTCTGCTCACATACTCTATCTGACATTCTTCTAATACATTATAGATCGTGAGCGTGTAGTGATTCTAGGTTCAGGGCAAGATTTTCATCCCAATATCGGATCCCCCTCTGACGTATCTCAGCTGGTCCGGGTTCGTCCTATCACGGGAGCTTGATAAGAAGAAATTTCAAACCGTTGTCGTATCTCCAAGATCATACTTCGTCTTCACTCCTCTTCTTGCTTCAACGGCTGTTGGAACCCTTGAGTTTCGCACTACCCTTGAGTCGGTCAGAGCTCGAGGTAAGGGTGTTGAGTTCTTTCAAGGCTGGGCGGATGATGTCAATTTCAGCCAGAAGAAAATCCAAGTCGAAGAGATAACTGCAAGACGTCCATTGCATATATCTGGGAAAGCTTATGAAGCATCGAGTATTACTGAGGCCGACCAATCTTTCCGAGTCAAAAAGAAGGGGAAGGTGTTCGAGTTGAATTATGACAAGCTTGTCATTGCTGTCGGCTGTTACAGTCAGACATTCAAGACCCCCGGTGTCAGAGAGAACGCCTTCTTCCTGAAAGATGTTGGCGATGCTAGAAAGATCAGAAAACGAATCCTCGAATGCAAGTCTCGCCGCCCTTCCCCAGAACTGTATGCTGACTTCGCCAAGGCTTCGAGACTGCCTCATGTCCTACAACTTCGGACAAGCTCCGCGATCAGCTATTGAACTTTGCAGTTGTTGGTGGTGGTCGTAAGTCCTCTCTATCTCTGTTTCCAAGCTCATAATTGATATTCTTAGCTACTGGCGTTGAGTTCGCAGCTGAGCTCTTCGATCTCTGCCATGAGGATCTCAAGAAGCTTTATCCCAACCTAATCCCCCACATCAAGATCTCTATTTATGACGTTGCTCCTAAAATTCTGCCCATGTTCGATGCATCCCTCGCCAACTAGTAAGTGTACCCTTTTCTTCCCTGGCAATGCCATGCGGGCTTTGCACGTGAATACACCGTCAATCGATTCCACTATTCATATATCGATCGGAGTACTAACTGAAGATGTTTTACCAGTGCCATCAACCTCTTCAAACGCGACGGCATTCAAATCAAAACAGAACACCACATTCAATCCCTCCAGCCCGGCCTCCCAGGCTCAATCGACCCCGACAACGACGGCGGCTGCTTTACCCTCAAGACAAAAGAAGACGGCGAAGTCGGCGTAGGAATGTGCGTCTGGTCCACCGGCCTCATGATGAACCCTTTCGTCCAAGCAGCCCTCGACGACGTCCACACGTATCCCACCACATCCGCGACACTCTCCACAGAAGTCGCTTCGCCATCTTCCAAGAAGTGGTCCTTGAAGCGACACTCCAGATCTGGAGGTCTTCTCGTTGATGATCATTTCCGCGTCAAGCTGATTCCGCGTTCTGGTTCGTTGCCGGAAGGTGAGACGGTTCCGGAAGCGACGATGCAGGATGTTTTTGCGATTGGTGATGTGTCGGTTATGGAGAAATCGCAGTTACCTGCTACGGCGCAGGTTGCGAATCAAGAAGCAAAGTGGCTGGGCAAGACGTTGAACAAGGGTAACTTAAGTGAGAAGGATGGGTTCAATTTCAAGAACTTGGGTGTCATGACTTATCTGGGGAATATGAAGGCTATCATGCAGGCTGAAGGAGGAACGGAGGTCAAAGGGTGCGTGTTCCATTCGCAGGTTTGACTGAGAATACTAATTCTAAGGCAGACGCATGGCCTGGTTGATCTGGAGAGGTGCATACCTTACACAAACTGTCAGTTGGAGGAACAAGTTGCTGATACCAATTTATTGGTAAGTACTATTTCTTATCCGCCGGGCATACATCCTGATCTTGCTACAGGTCCATCAACTGGATTTTTGGTCGGGATATTTCACGATTCTAAGGGGTTTTTTCTTGTGTTAACCTGTAAGTCTACTGTATTGATATCAATGGAAGCATCCCTTTACTGCTATTGCCCTCAAATAATCTGGTGATCTAATGTCTGGTAAATTGCTCCTGAAGGTATGTATAAAACCTCCGTGAGTATGCTCTGAGCAGCTGAGCTCTCCACCCAACGGCAAACTTCACCGTAGTAGTGTCCTCCCTACGTGTTGTCTCACTTTCGCTACATTTTACGTCGACAGCTATTTTCGGTATGTCCTTTCCCAGATCAGCCCGCATCGTTTTCGATACTCAAGCCTGCTGCTGGTTGAGCTCCACTCTGCTGATCCGATAGTGCTGACTAGGGTCTACTCAGCACGCAATCGACAACCATCAAAACTTTGGCAGTGGGATTGTCTCGTTTCCTACCAGCACCCATTTTGTTAGAAGTCAGTGGCTATTCCACACTTGTATCCTCTCAGACCTTGTTATTGCATGGCCGGTTTGGAAGGTCGTGCTAGGAAAGAACAGCTAAATCATTCAGAATCTACACACCTTCCATTCTATGCCTGTTTCCAGCTCTTCACTTCCTCTATTTTTTTAATCTAGGTGAGAGTTTCAAGGTCTTATAGCTCACATAAGCAGACAAACCGCCACACTTCGAATGAAGCTTGTAGACAGTCGGGGGCTCGAAGTGAAGTACCTAGCACTTCGATTTCCATGTGATCAATTCACCGATACAAACATGACCAATTAGTAATAATGATTTTCGCTGCCCTCCATTCACCATCGATAAGCTGGTCACATCACCTTTTGATACCTATAAATACGCCTCCCACTATTTCTGAGACTCTTGAGCGAGTAACGGATGGACCAGAATTAAGAATACTTACCAGTTTTCTCTGACAATACAAGATTTGATGTTTTTGTCAGGTTTCAATTCCACTCAATCGGAAGAAAAGCTTCATTCGCTGCTCACGCGATTTGCAGGAAATCGTGCTTCGGAATGTTCGTCATGAGAATAATAGAATTGGGAATGACAGCAGAATGGAGATTGACAGCAGGAATTGGTCTCAGAATTACTGGAACAGGGTCCAGACGTGACGCATTCTACACTCTCTTCTGGACGCCTGCTGGAAGTGTGAAGTCATGACTGGCCTCGCCTTTTTCAAGTGATATTTTGTGCTGCAAAAGCGGCACGTGCTCGATATAGGCCTTTCGTTGGATAGTTTGTTGTCTCTATCTGATAGGGGAGAAAATAGTGGAGGGGCAGAAGCTTTTATATGCACTTTTCAACAAGTGTATCTCCTGAATGAAATTATTGGGTGCGGTTATACACGTCATGTATAGAGTTCAAACTTCAAATAGTCACCTGTTGTTGTTCGTATACCCATCTCTTCTAGTTTAAATGATCCAAGGCATCGAGTACATTGATTGACTACCCTGTTTTTCGATCAGGTTGTTCCCGAAACTTTCTGGACTACCCGACGATGACATTTCTTGCTCTAGCAAACCATGTCTTCTCCATCTCCTCATTCTCGGGATTTAGCCAATCTCTTCTTCCAGTCACGAGATCTGCATCTGCTGGAACAATCCATTTCGTTTCTATGTACCAGTCAGTAAGTTCAGGTACCTCGCTTTAGGGTTATATCAAGACTTACTATGCCATGACTTCCACCCGACATACAAAATGATGAATACCGGAATGACCAGATACGAAAATATGAAGTCCTTCAAAGCAAATGGATTGAGCAAAGTGGTGTAGCCCGATATCAGCACAAGAAAAATATTCAGGAAGAAGATGATCCAGGGCAGGTAAGGATAACCAATTGCTCGAAACGGCAGCGAAGAAACAGCCATTCCTTGAGCTGTCATCGCTTTTCGCATCCGCACGTGGGTTAATCCGATGAACGCCCAAGCAATGAAGGCAGCAGCACCAGAAATGTCGAGGAGGTAGTTGAACACTTCACCCGCATCGGTTGAGATGTTGAGAAGCGAAATGAGGCCGAAGATGTTGGTGAAAAGGATTGCATTGACAGGAACACCGCCTGCTGTCGTTTTGGCCAAGAAGGCGGGTGCTCTCTTTGCCTTGGCTTGAGCGCAGATACATCGACTCGCGATATATATCGCCGAATTGATTGATGAAAGAAGCGTGACGACGATGACGCTGTTGATCAAATTTCCTGCTCCTGCCCAGCCAGCTCTGTTCAAAGCGATGGTGAATGGTGAAGAAGCGGATTTTGATGCCGCGCTCAGAAGATCGGGTGAGTTTGATGGGACGATGAGGCCGGTGAAGAATACCATGCCGATGTAGACTATCAGGATGCGCCAGAAAGTCTGTTTGAGCGCCTTTGGGAGATCCTTTTTGGGATTTCGAGATTCGCCTGCAGTGATGGCGACTGCTTCAGTACCAGAATACATGACAGCTGCGAGGACGAGGACTTTTCCAAAGCCGTTGATGCCGTTCGCGAACGGCCCTGGGTCTTTCCAGTAGGAGAAGCCAATATATTTTCCTCCGATGGCACCGGTGTCGATTAATCTGATTGGAGTTAGCTATCTATGGTTCGTAACAATTGAGTAGTGACCTATATCGCTACTAGATACAGTGCAATTGTGGCGACAAACTTGAACGTCGCCAGCCAGAATTCCATCTCTCCATATACCAGAACACCTAGTAGAGAAGTGCAAGTGAAGAAGACCCAGCATATGAGAATCCAGCCATAGTTTGGAATTGGTGTATTCCAGTAGTTGAGAATAAGTGCAGCTCCGTTGTATTCATTCGCCAGAATCGTAACCTTCCCGTCCATCAGCACTCAGCCCTCGCATGGATCCTCAGCCATCATTCAAACTCAACTCACCCACATATACCAATAATTCCAACCCAACGCAAAAGTCAACGCAGGATCTACAAAGCGTCCAGCAAATTCGTTGAATGCACCTGTCAAAGGGAACAAGGTCGTCATCTCTCCAAGTGATTGGGTGACGAAAAAGACATCGATTCCGATGATGAGGTATCCAAGGAGAGCACCTACGGGACCAGAATATCGAAGCGCGAAACCGGTAGCATAGAAAGTACCAGGTCCGATGACACCACCGAGAGCGATCATCTGTAGATGTCTGGACTTGAGGGCGCGGCGAACGCCATCGTCGATTGCGGTGCCATCGATGGGGTGGATGTCGCCGTTGGCTGTGTCGACAGGGTCATTAGAGACCTCAGTGGCTTTGGAGCCTTCCATGACTGCTGAACTCAGAAACCAATCGCAGGTTATGAGAAGTGGGATGGAAAACTTCAGGGCTTTGGAAAACGTAAACTCTCGTCTACCCATATATACTACCGTGCCCTAGCGGGATCTAGGGACAGATCAGAGGCATTTTAAGCTTTGCCATGAAGACATGGCTGCTTATCTTTCGGGATCTAAATACATGGGGAAAGGCATTACTTGGCAGGTACAGCCAACAGTACAGGTTATGAAGTATGAAGGTTTGACATTTGGCGGCGATAACATAAGTGGGAGATGGGAGGGGGCTTGCCAAGGCCGACACTTTTCGGACAACTTCCCCGACAGCCACCTTTGGGATTGGAGAGCGAATCGAAAATCGAGAACCTGAAGATTTACATAAGCCTCAGACTCCTGGCTTCCTATATAGTTGAGACATCTGGTAGCAGGCAAGACAGTTAAGTTCCGCTTTGTATCGACTTCTGTCGAGAGCTTGGACATGTCTGGCTACCCACTGATAACGCTTAATCAGCTTTTTAGTCTCTGACAGATCTGTAGTTCGGGAAATATGCTAAAATCTCGAGGGCTTTACAACAGCTCCAGCATGTCTCGGGTGGGCTTGAATTTACTCCGACAGAGCTTGTTTACAAAGTCACTGCCGAAGCGACCAGTGCCACGTGACGCTGCCAGTACTTAACTGTCTCGAAATCTGCTGCAGCTACTCACCCGTTGGTGTCTCATGTCATCTTCATGTATTGGATGTAAAATGCCGATAGGTGTCACTGATAATGGTCACAGTGCCACACCTATCTCGAACTTCAAGTCTGCCGACTTTTGACGGCTTGGACTTCTGATGATGAAGTGTGAGCTGGGCAGCCAACAAAAGTAAACAGAGGAATTCTGACGAGCCTGGATTTGCCACTTCAAGATGGCATCGGGCTTCACTCTCCTACCTTATCGCTGCTGATTGGCAATCAACTTTGAGCCGGAAATACCCCGCAGCTCGATGTTGATATATCCAAATTGCCTCGATATTCAACGCGAAGCTTGGCGCGGCACTTGGAGAGCAATCGTCAGCGACCATGGCAATGGGATTTGGGAACCCTCATAAATCCGGGATTCCCCCAAAGCTTGAAACAGGAAACGAGTAACTCATCGACAGCATTTTCTTCTAAATTTTTAGGATATCTTCGTCCATACCGAATCTCGGTTATTTTCTTCAAGGGAGAGCTTACAGCACTCACTCGCCATGCTTTGGCAAACACTTCTCTTCGCCGCGGCAGTGGACGCCCAGTTCTCTGCTGGCTTGAATCATTTGCGGTTCGGTTGCTCTCAACTTACGATTGAGCGTCTCGATCCTTTGGTGACGCCGGGCCTGTATCCAAGTCCTCACAGTGAGTAGTGATCAACCTCTCTTCCATGAAGTTTGCTTGGAACACCTGAGGGAGGTGCTTCGCCGCGTGTTTATCAAACATCAAATTTCTCCTGTCATATCATATCTCATCGAGAGAAACTGCTGACAGATATCTGAATAGTGCACCAGATCATCGGAGGAAATGCATTCAACGCTTCCATGCCTAGCGCTGATATCTCTGCTCTGGCATCCTGCACTACGTGTGGCCCTGCCGATGATCTCTCGAATTACTGGACTGCGAATCTCTACTTCAAAGCTCGCAATGGTTCATATAAGCGCGTTCCTCAGGTGCCAAACAGGTACGTTCGTCGTTTCATGTTCGTTAACTGCTGTCAGCAGTGGTGTCGAGCTTCCCTGTGCGTTGCTGCCTCAATCGAAGCTAATGACGGGGTTGTGTAGATTCTTGTTCAACGACAGGTTCACAACTCAGACAAGTGGTGGAGTTACTGTCTATTACATCTCTCCCAGTAAGGGAAAAGTGACCGCCTTCAAACCAGTGAATCACCTTTCCACCACATGAGGTCAGGACAGAACCTTCAGCTAATTCATACAAAAAGGGCTTCAGAATGTTCGTCGGCGATCCACTAAGGCGAGAGAAAAAGTACAAGTCTCAGAGTTGCTTCCGCTGCTTTTCCGGACCAGACTTTGCTGGTGATAATGCTGCTCCCTGCAGTGATGCGAAGCTGGATACCGAAGGTTTTCCGACGGGACCCTGCTTAGGTGGCATTCGTTCCAACGTCCTGTACCCAACGTGGGTGCACATGAACTTCTGACCTTCTTCGAAGGATGCTAACTCTGTTGTAGCTGCTGGGATGGCAAGACACTTGATACACCAAATCACATGGATCATGTCGCCTACCCGAAAAACGGCCCATCGAACTTCTTGTCGACTGGCGATTGTCCTTCGACTCACCCGGTGAAGATCCCGCAGCTCATGCTCGAGGTAAGCAATCGTCTCTTCACCTGTAATTTGATCCAGTCATTGACATGGGATAGATCGTCTGGGACACCACAGGATTCAACAACAAAGCCGAATGGCCAGCTGACGGCTCTCAGCCCTTCGTCCTCAGTACGGGTGACCCCACTGGCTACGGCCAACACGGAGACTACGTCTTCGGCTGGAAGGGCGATGCTCTGCAAAGAGCTATGGACGATAATGGATGCTTCAGCGCCACGTGTGGCAAACAGAAGTCGCAGGATATCGCTGTTGCGAAGAAGTGTGTGATCCCGAAGACTGTGCTTGAGGATGTTGATGGATGTAAGTGGACCAGCTCCTCGACACGTGCTTCTCTAACTTGTTGGTAGGGTTCAAAGAACTTCCTGGGATGAGCTCCATGAAGTGATCGAGTTGAAAGTGTCGGTAATGGATGGGTTTGAAGCCTGGAAGCGCAACGTACATGATCATAGCATCGAACCAGATCAACAGTTTATTTCCATATCGATTGCCATGTGTGTGTGTATTCGTTGGGGACTTACATCGATCTCTTATTCTCAATTTCATGTACGATTCTATCAGTTTAGCAAGCAGTATCAATCATCATAGTACCAATTATAACAATGAGATCGTAAACATAGTCGCGTCTCTGCTTGTGATGTGGGTTTTTTTTTTTGGTGCAGGCCTGAAGCTGTGGAGGAGCTACCCGTTTCTTCACTTCGTTAGCGAACGGGGGGCCCTAAAAACGGTACCCAGTTAGGGACGAGCACCAGTGATTGGCTTCCCGAGACTCCAGGGCGCGAAGCTTATTTTCACCGAGGCACGGCTGAGGCACAGCCTGACGTAAAATTGAAGCGTCGGCATTCGAGAATCACCATCGTTCTTCGTCATGATCTCTTCCACAATCGCTCGTTGGCACTGCATCCAAAGGCCAGAGTTCTATCTGCCTTTCCAATTCTGTCCTACACAGTCATTTCTGCAATTATTGATACTGTAATGATAATGAACTCCCTACCAGTTCTTGTCCTTCTTGAGAGCCTCACGACCGCGACATTCAACCTCAATACCTCTAGTCCAGACTAGGACTACATCGCAAAAGACCTCGCAA
Organism: Cadophora malorum; assembly: GCA_017365405.1. Taxonomy (NCBI): domain Eukaryota; kingdom Fungi; phylum Ascomycota; class Leotiomycetes; order Helotiales; family Ploettnerulaceae; genus Cadophora; species Cadophora malorum. The sequence continues at coordinate 17,090 of JAFJYH010000363.1, read as the reverse complement.
ATACCACTTCGCAGACCTGAAAAGATGCCTATAGCGTAAATATCAATTGCGATCCTATTCTACTGGGATTCGTGGTATTTATGAGGTTCCTCTTCGACCTAACTCCAGCCGACATGGACAACACCTGTAACACGACTTGCAAGGACTCTCTAGATACATATGCGCAAGGCGTGAAGAAGGCATGTACGAAAAAAGGAGACTAAGCCCAGGAATCCGCTGGGGGAGGGGATAATGTCGATATGTACTTGGATCCTGTGGAGATAGTGGGGGAGATTTTTCAGTACCAGCTGGCGAGCAGTTGCAGGATACTCTTGTGGCAACACCCCTTCTTATATTTTTCTGACCTTTGGGGACTGATTTCAAGACATAGAAATGGAACGTATTGTCGATATACAACCCTTGCAATCGCTGATGACTTCGACTGCGATGATAGCTTCACAGCTCAGTTCTACCAGGTGGCACACAACTATCCCGCTTCTAGCAAAATGTTCAATTATTACTGGCTCATATCGAGGGGAAAATGGTGGATTGAGGAGTTTCAAGTGGGCTGGGATAGACTCAAGAAGAGTGGAATTGCTTCTTGAGTGGAATTGCTGTGGGCAGCACAGCGGCGATAGACTCGAGCTCAAGCGGGAATGTTGGCTCGACATCGACTTCGGGGACTGCTATAACTACAGCGAGAGAAAGCGAAACCTCTGTGACAAAATCCGAAAGTAAAGAGAGCGGTACGGCTGCTTCGGTGACAACGACGGGGACAAGAAGGCCATCAATCACTGCGTCAATAGCAGGCCAGCCTACATCTACCACCAATATTGGGATGCATCTCAATGTAGGTGGCTTCGTCTTCGTAATCTTGTTCGTTACAGTGGGGACAGTTATGGCTATATAGTGTACGAAGGCAACCATGTTGCTGTTTTCGGAATATGGAATAATTTCGCCACACGCGAATCGCTTCCCGTCATCTCAATCACTCCGGTGCACTGTAAGTAATTCTTCATATAGTTTCAATCTCAACGTTGCTCGCCATCTTTCTGTTTCACAAGTAGCTTTCTATTTTCGGACACGTAACATTGAGAAGGAGAAGGAAAACATACTTAACGAGGTTAAACTTTTCGTGGCAAGGAAAGACAAGAAGCACTGTGCATTTCATGAACAAGCAATGATCAAGCTGGCCAGATGGAAAGATCTTCAACTGTCACTTGCGGATTATGAAGGCAAGCATCACTTTCATTCTTCCACGTCTCTGCCATCAGATCGTTGTTGCAACTAGGTACTTTATGATAAACTCCAAAGCTTCACGAATTCTCTCTATACGCACCATTGTCATTCCAAGACATGCTGTCAATCCACTGCCCCTTCTCCTTCTCGCTCTCCAGCTCAGCCTTGCCCTCCACCTCTCCCTCCTCAATCTCCACAACCTCCACAACATTCATCTCAACACCCCTCGGCCACTCAGCCTCGAAATACCCCTTCCGATCCTCACACTCAACCAACATCCCCATCCGACGCATATCCTTCATCATCCTCTCCATCATTCCTCCCCAATTGCCTTTCCTGTTTGCGGCAGTCAGTCTTCGTCGCACCGCCAAGAATAGGGGAGGACCAGATGAGAGAAACTGATATATTTCAGGGAGAGGGGGGATAACGCTTACCAGGGCCAATTGCAGAGGAGAATGGCTTTGACTTCGGCTAGGGTTGCGGTCTTTGGGAGAGAAAGATTGAGCGAGGTTGAAGAGGTCATCGTATCGGCGTATGGGGAGGTGAATTGCTGGGTTCGATCTGTGGAATTTAGGGGAATTTTGGCTATGACATTGAGTTAGCGGTTGAATTAAGGAATGAATGAAGGAGAACCCACTACAGGTGATTGACCTTTGTCAATGTAACAAGACAATTCTGTGGCTTTGAATTGTGGTTGCTTGTGGGACAGGACGTTCGCAGCTCAGCTCGAGTGATTACATCTCCTGCGGGTGGTTTTGCTGTCACTCGAGCTTGGTATTGTCATTCGAGGTTAAGCGAGATTGTCCTTGTTGCTGAAAAGAGGGTGTTGTGGATGCCAAGTATCGCCCAACTCCCTGGTGAATTGACCTTGGATAAGCATTCAATTACTTTCACTATGCTGAACATCAAGAGTAGAGACTTTCTGACAACAGTATTACATCTTCTTTCATGTGCCTGTGAAGCTGCCTGTAAGTGCCAGTAATCCTGGCTACCCAAGATATGATTCTTGTGAGTTCTCAGCATCAGTGAACGCATATACAGCTAAACAGTATTACAGATGTCATGTTCTTCTGAAATTGAAATTCAATCGTGATTAGATTATCATTGACTAAGTTAGGTAAAATATATTCCAAGTGCCGCATCGCAACCGCAATGTCCCGGCCGGGACTCAGAACATTCAACAGCATTCTGTTTTTCCATATCAACGCCTCGCCACGTGTCCCAAATCCCGAACCCAAAATGCTAATATGCTCAAAAAGGAAGGTAGAAGAAGTGAAGTCTAGTATGTCGATCGTGAGATCGCGAGATCATTAAGTCATTGGTCTCGTTTTGGGAATGGGTCTAGTAGTCGGTTGGATACGGGTTGGTAGGGTAGCCGGCTGGAGTAGATGGAGATGGGGCATAAGTAATGGTCTGGAGAGTCGTGGGTGTCTCCACTGGGTAGCCCCAGGGCGTGGTCTCGGCCGGGTAGGTCTCGATTGGGGTATAGGTTTCGATTGGGGTGTAAGTGGATGGGATATAGGTAGATGGGGAGTAACTTGGAGTCTCGCTGGGGTACCCAGAAGGCGTGGGGGTATACGTCTCAGAGGGAGTGTAGCTTGGAGTCTCGGCAGGATAAGACGTTGGGACGTAGGTGGATGGGGTCTCGCTGGGGTAGCCGGAGGGAGTTGGAGTATACGTCTCGGAAGGGGTGTAGCTTGGAGTTTCGCTTGGGTAACCAGTTGGAGTTGGGGTATAAGTCTCCGAAGGGGTATAACTTGGTGTCTCCGAATGCGAGTAAGTTGGGTAGACACTGGAAGAGCTCAAACTCCAGGTTGGGTAACCTGTGGGATAGCTTGAAGAACTTGGTGTGTAAGTTTCCACTGAGCTGGAGCTCGAAGAGCTTACGCTCAATGTCGGATAGCCGGTGGGGTAGCTAGAAGAGCTTGGGGTATAAGTCTCTACGGAGCTAGAAGAGCTGGGAGTCCACGTTGGGTATCCAGTAGGGTGAGTCGACGAACTTGGCGTGTGAGTCTCTACTGAGCTAGAAGAGCTGGGAGTCCAGGTTGGGTACCCAGTAGGGTGAGTGGATGAGCTTGGCGTATAAGTCTCTACTGAGCTCAATGAGCTTAAACTGAGACTCGGGTACCCGGATGAGCTTGGTGTATGCGTGGGATAAGTGCCGTTTGGACTCGTAGTTGGTAAGTACGTTGGTAAGGTCTCGGTCGACTGAGTTGGGTACCCTGTGCACTTGGGGCAAATGGTCACAGTCTCGGTGATGCAGGTAGTTGATGTAGAAGTGCTAGTCCAATATGAGGTAGTTCCTGAAGTGGTATACGTCGATGTTATGGGGCAATCAGTCACTGACGTTCTGGTGCTGCTTTGTGTCAGCAAATTTCCCTTCGCTCATAAAGATCTTAGATTTGTGGAGTACTTACATGACAGTTGTGGTAGTTTCATACGTAGTGGTTGGGATTGGAGTAGGGTAAGAAACAGGAGGGATCACAGTTGTGCTAGAAGTCGATATTAGCCCGGTTCGGTTATAAGTACTCAAGAAATCTGGTGACTTACTTTGACCAAGGGTAAGAAGTTGGCGGCGGCTTTGGGGTATAGGTCACTGTTGGTGGGGAAGTCTGAGGGGAAGATGTTGGCTGAGTCTCTCCTGGACCAGTGGGGTAAGTCTCTGGTGGTGATGTTGGGTGAGTCTCTCCTGGGCCAGTAGGGTAAGTCTCAGGCGGCGACGTTGGATGAGTCTCTCCTGGACCAGTGGGGTAAGTCTCTGGTGGTGATGTTGGGTGAGTCTCTCCTGGGCCAGTGGGGTAAGTCTCTGGTGGTGACGTTGGGTGAGTCTCTCCTGGACCAGTAGGGTAAGTCTCAGGCGGCGACGTTGGATGAGTCTCTCCAGGTCCTGGAGGATATGTTGAGATAGGCCCTCCTGGATTGGTTGTGCCGCACTCAGAAACAGTCACAGTCGAAACAATCACGGTCGGGGCTACCGACGATGGAGATGAAGCACCACAACCACTAGCAGTCAAGGTGATCTCAACACACTTCTTTTGGCCTTCGACTGGTGTTGTGTAGACATTCCATTCCGAATCAGATGCCGGGCAGGCATAGAATTTGGTGTCATCGGAATATGAGAATGATCCACTGCTGCCAATGCTGAATCCTGGAGCAGGTGCCTTATTTTGGTCGCACTGGAATTGTTCGACCTTGTCTATGTAATGTCAGTAATAGCACTGGCGACTTTACTCGAGCAAGGAGTACCTACCAGTCAGAAGACACCCAAAGCCAGAATCATCAGTGACTTTGCCGTCCACGATAGAGAAGCTGGCAGGCGCTAGTCCTCCTCCAATTCGGATCTGTCCATCAGGAAGTTGACCCAGAGTGCCCGACTGTCCTCCAGATGCTGTGAGTCCAAACCAGCATGATGATCTTGCGACCAGTGGCGAGGCAGATGCTCCCGCGATCATAGATAGCTTGACAAGAGAATGCATAGCGAATGTGAGTGTCCGAAAACGAGAGTGGTTGGATTGGATAGCGAAAGAAGTCACAACTGGATGGGGGACATCGATTCAAATACCTGGATTCGCAAATGGCTCGGGATGATACAACGTCAAATCAATAGGCAAATGACGCAGTATTGCATTTTGTAAATGGCTCGTATCACAAATAGATGCAGAAATCCCGTGCTTACTGGGATTTTAGCACCTGTCAAGACATACGAAATCTGGGTCCCAGCCATCTCCTCAAGCTCATTGGAGGAATCTTCAGTACCACTGGGCCAAATGTAAATCATGAATAAAAAGGGCGGGCGAAGCAACATCTCACCCCGCAGAAGCCGTTGAGCTGGCAGCTTCACATCCCTGACTGGGCGATCCGGGTGGCCGAGCGGGTTGCGTAGCAACAGTGCAGCCAGACGTGCTTAAGCGAATTGAAGAAAATACGAAGTGGATTTCGTTGTTGTATGTCATAACAATGGAGATGGCAGGAAGATCTTGTATCGCTCCATCGAAATATTGAACGTGGGTCAAAACTACCTTGCAGACTCTCTGCACTCGCTTTGAAAGCAGCCTGATTCTGCTCCCGGCATGTGTGGGAGCTGGAGTTATTCTCTTCATAGAAAGTCACAAACTAAGCTGACAACATTGACAGAGCTGGATGTGATTACTCCGACCTCAGAAGAGAATACGCGTCCTTGTCTCTGCATCTGATGTTTTGGAAGGGTCCTCCTAATCTGCACATTAGAAGGAAGTGGCGCATCAGCAACCTGACGTAGCAGGTGGCCAAGCTCTCGTGAGCCGCACTGGTCCGAGAAACTGTGGGGAGTTGATGATCTGTTCTGCAGCGGCTGGGATGCGGGTGTCTTGGGAATACGAGTGAAGATTTCCGGAACCCCGGTGACCGACCAAATCATCCCAAAGGGGCCCAAAGGGTTTTCCTCTCATCACTTCCTGTTCCTGGCAGGGTTGTTGCAAATCTTGGAGGAGTACGAGGTAGTGCATGATTCTAATAAAAGACACGGGATCTGACTCGAAGCCAAAGATGGGATGACTTTACGAGATTAGTGAGGTTGGGAAAAAGTCTAACTAAGCGAAGCACGTGAAGCGATTGTGATTCACGTAAAAGACTGCTATGCTCTCTGAAAAGTCCCAGCTGTTGCTAGAAATGGGATTGCAGAATAATATCCTTTTGCTGCAAGATCTTCTGAGAGCCGCATAGAAGGACCTGATCTGCCGCGAGCATAATGTGATGTCACGTGAGATAATGCTGACCGGAGGCTTCTAATCCAGCCTCTGAATTGATTACTGAACATCGAGATCTTAACATCTCACTCAACAAAATGGATGTGGCAATTAGCCATAAGTCTCACGACAGAGTCACCCACCATCCAGCACTGTTTGGAGCTGGCTAAGTTTCAAGGACAGGCTGAGCATATTTTCCACCTCGTCACGCACCTGCTGCTATGAATCCCGCACTTGCTGCCAAAGCCTGTATATCTTGCCGTGATCGAAAACGCAAATGTGACCGAACGAAGCCGAGTTGTTCCTTATGCCATCGGTAAGTGTGCCGGACCATGAGCGGGCGTGCGCTGCTGATCAGGACCCTCGCAGTCTTGGGCGCCGTTGCCAATATGAACCCCGGATTCTGGCTCGGAGGGATGACTCGGCCCTGAAATCTTCGACCCGCCTGCATGTGAAAGACTTTCCGTTACCTGGCCCCCTTTTGTTTGACGGTGGAGCCTTTCTCAAATCGAGTGTCAATATTGCCATCACGGAAAAGCTGGCTCTTGCAGTTGGAGAAATTTCAGGCATTCGGTTAATTGCCGCGAAGTTCTTTCACAGTATTCAACTATGTAGGTATTGGGAACAAATTTTACATGCGCCGAAGCCAATCTCACCATTTTAACATACTTCTGATGTCCTCTAATGATCTGACGACATTGAAAACCGAGCGCACGCTGACCCTTCTTTATCCAGGGTTTCCGATACTTATCGAGGACGATTACTATGGGCGATTACCTGATACATATAATCGGCCATGTGCCAAACACAGCCTTCTTTCTTTGAGCATGGCCTTGGTTGTCAGCATTCCCGAGGAACATGTAACCCCGGAGTCCTTTTCCTCATTGTACATGTTAGTGAAGAGTTCCATTGCGATAGTTGAGGCCGCCAACATCCATTCCTTGGAGGTTGTTCAGTCGAGACTTCTGTTGTGCCTCTTCGAAGTCGGTCATGCTATTGAGCCAGCAGCTTTCATGTCTCTTGGTACAACTGCGAGAGCTGCTGCTGCGATTGGCCTAAACCAGAAACTTGATAACGCCGGATCACCAAGCGATGAAGCGTGTTCAATGAGGGAAGTTGGCCTTCGAGTGTGGTGGGGTATCGTTATGGTTGACAGGTTCGAATCTCCCCATGTGGTGTCTGACGCAATAGCTAAAATTATGTCTCAAGGTGGTACACACTTGAGAGAGGGAACGGGCCCTGTGCGACTCAGGATCTTGGCGCTCCTCAAGAACTACCACGGGATGGGAGTATCGGCGATCACAAGGTAGTCGTCCCCTTCTTCCTGGTTGGTAACAAGCTGACAATAAAGATGCTATCGCAGACCCAGTCACTGCCACTATCCACTCCGTCAAGTGTCCGAGTTGGCCCCTTCGCAAGGCAGGCACAAGTTTCACATGTTCTCGACATTCTGTTGATGCATCTCCGTGACCAAAATCTCACACAGAGGTTCGATGCCGATTCAGCAGATCAAATTGCAAAGACTTTGACTTCATTTTCCATGCTGTTGCCAGAAGAAACCCCGAAACCATGGCCAAGATACTGCGGCGCCATTGGGATGTGTTACAGGTTGGTTATCTTTCTCATTCGTAAACACTTCGCTGATGCTGCCTAGTGCATTGATGACCCTCCACGAATCACGCCCTAAAAATGGTCTGTCTATTGAGTTCAATCGATCCGACGCTCCAGAATCTCTAAAGTCGGCTTTGGCTCGCATCAGAAGAGTCTCCACGAAGTTCAACGGCTTTATCGAGCATGTCGACTGCGAAGCGATTTCTCCTTTTCCGCCACAAAGTATCACGAAAGCGGCGGTGATACACTATCGTCTCTGGTCCGAGACATCCGATGTCAGCCATATCGAATCAGCTGACTCCTTGCTCATCATGACCAGGCACTTCAGTAAGAGATGGATGAATGCAGGTGCGTATGCTATTCAAGGCTGCTGGCCGGAACTAATGACCTCTAGCAAAACACGTCGCTCGCCTTGAAGAAGTTCGCCGTACTTATGTACCTCCAGGGTACTCTAGCCCAGGCCCTTAATTCAACGCCCACTTTACTACTTGTCTTTCTTCCCGGCCTCCATGTTCTATCTTTAGAACTAAGAGACTTCCCCAACAGGATAGTCGGTGTACCCCTCTTTTCCAGGCGTATAGAACTTCTTGACGTCCCACTCGGTCAATTTCTTTCCCTCTCGAATTTTCTCCACCAGATCAGGATTACTGATGAACCATCTTCCAAAGGTCACAGCGTCTATCTCTCCATTCTCAACCTCGTCGAAGCAGTTCTCAGAGTTATAGTTTCCCGTCGTCAACTTCGGCGTCGTCTTCAGCACTTCCTCGAAATGTCTCAAATGAAAGTCCTCAGCAGTTGCAGCGACTTTGCCTTCTTCAACAGCTTTGTACAGATTCCCCCACTTCGTGCTCTCTTCCAACAAGAGATCAGTGCGTGGTTGTGTGAGACAGACATATGCCACGCCCCGCTTCTCTACTTCACTCAATACGTACCGGAATGTCTCAATAGGGTCAGAATCCAATGGCATCCAGACAGTACCCCAAGGACTAAATCGCAGTGATACTTTCGAGGCACCAATAGCAGAGATGATGGCATCCAGGATCTCGAGTGTGAAGCGAGCCCGATTTTCCTTGCTGCCGCCGTACTGATCGTTGCGAAAGTTGACATTATCGTTGAGAAATTGGTCGCAGAGATATCCGTTCCCGGCCGTCTACGAGGCGTCAGTTATCTGGGAAGCAATCGGACCCCATCATCAAACGTACGATCTCAACGCAATCGAATCCAGCTTCTATAGCACAGATCGCCGCATGCACGTGGTCCGCAATTGTGTACTTAATCTCTTGTAGACTCATCGGCTTCGATAATTCATGAGGGACACTGCCTTGAGTTGTGAGGCGATTCACACTACCGACATTCGTGGCCGACGAGCTGAGTGGCTGTCGACCACCAAGCTGTACTGATACTGCGAAGCGGCCGGTCTGCCTAGGTCAGTAGGCTTAGTACAAGGACACAGGGTCTTTGGATTGCGAAAATTAAAGTCACTTACATGCCACAATTGGCAAGCCATATAAGCTCCTTTAGCATGTACTGCATCCGTAACCTTCTTCCAAGCACGGACATGTTCAGGTGCAAACATGCCTGGAACGCCGACGAAGTTTCCGGCCTGCGCTATTGATCAATACTGACAAGATTTCAGCGAGACTAGGACAAGGCGGACGAACCATCAAGCTCGGGTGCATTCCCTCACTGATCAACAGTCCACCTTCTGTAGCTCGCTGAGCATAGTACTCTTCCACCAAAGGTGTGGGGATACTGCCTGGACATCGAGCTCGAGTGAGAGGCGACATCAAAACTCGATGGGAGAGCTTCATGGTACCAAGTTGAAGGGGTGTGAAGAGCTTACAGGCGTCGTGTGGCTGAGTGGCTGATCCCATTTTGCTTGTTGTTTCAAAGTGCTTCCGACGGTTTGATATTTTCACGGTTTGATGGATCTGAATCGTTTGTTCGCTGATTGATGCCTTTCTGTCTATGTTTGTGTTTTATGGGATCTTGGAAGCTGGTCGGGACAGCTTAAGTACTGCTTGATTCCCCTGTTTCTTTCAAAACCGTTGAAGCCCGCGTGGCTCTTCAACAGGAAGAGCCTTCTGTCCATGTATTAGCGCCTCTTGAATTCCCGAAAGTGTTGGGATCTCTAAAACCTGTCAAGTCAGGATTATATTCTCTGCAGACTCATGTTCATCGTGATGTGGATACAATTACATTGCGCTGTTGTTGCGACCAATAGGAGCTTCAGGATGTCCGCACACGCATCCGCATCTCTTTTCGCTGCGTCTTCTTGCTTCCGCCTCGCTTAAGGAAAGTGTTTATTAGGAGAGTAGAATTCTTAGCACGACTTGAACCTGGCTATGACGTGTAGAAGGTCTACAAAAATCTGGAATCAAATTTCTGTATCAATTCCAGCAGTGGGGCAGTATCAAGAGGGTGGTAAGCGTAGTCTGCCTGTCGAAACCGGCCTCTCGTTCATCTCGCTTAACTTATTTGTTCTTTGTTTGCCACTGCCCTGAAACGATCTCACCTTCGAGCAGTCTGTCTCGCATCGGGAATTCTCGAGCTTCTGCCTGGGCGCCAGGTCAAGCTGTTGACCCGAGCCTAATTTTCGAGGCAGCTGTAGCGCACACAATCGTATATATTTACCTCGAATACTCACGATGCTCCAAAGACGCAACCACGCCAGCACCTCACAGTCAAGGACTCTCAAAGACCGCTCCAAGCTACCACCATTTCTGTCACAATAGCGCAAGGTACAGCGTCTACGAGCTCCATGAAGCTTGACGAACTACCACCTCTTGTCCTCTTGTGCGTTGGGGATTTCCTGTCTCCTTCGACTTTAGCTTGCCTTGCCATCTCCAGCAAGAAGCTCCACAACACTTTCGGAAGAAAATACCAAGCTTGCCTAGCAGCGTCAGGTCCCGGATACTTCGCATTCATCGCTCTCAACGCCAGTGATCTGCCTGATCATTTCCATTGCCAATCTTGCAACGCACTGCACTCGAACGCTGTCGCTCCCTTGCCGGGTATGGCCACCAGCAGCTCAACGCTAAGCATGGCTTCGACAAGAGCATGTACCAGAGCTTCGCATAATCACGACCTTACACCAGGAGCGGTGACTTTCCCACAAGTTCAAGTCGCTATGAAGAACCACAAGTTTGGCCCTCCCAATGGTATACCGCTCTCAGGCTTCGCGTTCACTGAGAACAAGAATCTCTCCAGGCTGCACGGTTACGGATTCAAGTTATCGGCAGTCAATTCATGCAAAGCAAGGATCTTCAATGGCGAGATCACCCTACGAACTCAGCGCTGGATGCGGCTACCGTACGACGATCCCACCGCGAAACAGTACATGGACATTATTAGGTACCTTCGGGGAACCTTCCATGATGTCTTGAACCAAGACAACATCTGTCTGCTCCGCGACAATATGATGGACGCCGGCTTCCAAGCAGAGGATCTGAAACCCCTTCGAAGCTTCGAGAAACCGTGGCTCCGTGGACCAAAGACTGCTTTCTGGGGTGCCTCACCCTTCGTTTGTGATTCTGACACGGTTCATATCCCGAAGAAACACAACGCTGCAGCTTCCATTACGACTTGGATCAACTACGGTGATGGCCTTTCACTTAAGAATGTGGATGGTTTCAAGGTTGCTACTGCGGTGGACAGGGATAACTTTGAGGGATAACTTTGAGGGATAACTTTGAGGGATAACTTTGAGGGATAACTTTGAGAGTTTGCCAGGAGAGACTTTGGAGGAGATGGGGCGGAGAGGAATCAGAACCTGCTGTTCGAGAAGGAGGTTTTGGAGCATTGGTGGCTGGTTTGATTGAAGTAGTTGAGGGATACGAGATCTTCAGGATTGGTGATTAGTAAGCTCGACACTTTCACGACAAGCTGAAGGTAGATGATTCCTCCATCTGGAACTCCAGGGCAAGCTGACTAAAACCGATAGGATTTGGATGCCTCTCGAAGAGGTCATGGTACACGTCAGATCGAGTGCGTTCATACCATCGTGCCCAAGAGGATGTTCTGAAGATTTCCAGCGACATCAAAAGATTCGATGAAGGGTAAATTTGCATTTCTTCATCAGGGATATTCCCATCTCCACAATTGCAATCACTCTCCAATCTACTATTGAGCCCAAACCGTTCAAAAATGAATTGAAAGCTGTATAACGTGTCTAAAAGTTGGCCTCGCTCTTCGTCCTTCTCAGACAATTGGTAGGCAAAATCATTAAAGTTCCACCACCATGCTTCCGTCCTCTCTTTTACGTTTTGCAAGGCCATACCTATCCGTCTCAATCGACCACAACATATTCCCAGTTTGAGTAGTCCTCAGTGCATCAACAAATACCACAGTTCTTCCATAATCAGCACTATTCTCACCCACAAATTCCAGCAGCCTCTTTGCAGCAGCTTCAAACCGTTCCACTACACCCTTCAGAAAGTCCCAAGTCGTGTCGATGGCAGTTTGTAGTTCCATACCATTATAAACACAGACGGGGATCAAAGAAAGAACACAGTTGTCTCGCAGCTCTTTCTTGAGCGAAAGTATGTCGTTGACGGCTGAGATGTTCCTGTTTGCTTCGTCTTGCAGGACTTGCATGTCTTGGTGAGGGTGGCTGTAGTCGAGAAGTCCGACTTTGAGACACAACCTACGCGCGTTAGCCCTCGTTCTCCAAATCTGACACTACCCACATTGAGTTCCCACCGTAAGGAAGCACAGTCTACTGAATTCAAAGTCGTGAAAATGATTAAGTACTCACTCCCCCAAAGCATTACTTTGCCCAACAGCACTACTTCCTATCCTCATCGTCCAAAAGTCTTCCACAGTCGGGACTCAATCAGCAAGAATATATTCCTGCTCAACTTTTACCATGTTGAAAAAGAAAGCCGTTTCGTCAAACCAGCGCTTTCGCTGTGTGATGTTGTATTGTGCTTTCAGGAGGTCTCCCAGCTCAGTGAATGTTCCCACGCCTTGACTAGGTGGGAGAGGGGCTTCTCCTTCTGTACTTGAGAGGCCGAGGTAGTGCTCGATGAAGAGGAGTGTGTCTCGGCGGAAGGCTTGCGCCTCAATTGAGTCTCCTGTTGGGAGTCAGTGCATATTCTGAGCAGATTTGAACTCATGAAAAAAAGGTTCTACTCGTTACAAAACAAACGAATGTCGAAGACTGGTTGGATATCGATTCAACAAAACCTAGATTCACGACACAGTGGAGAAGCGAAATTATTATCATACCTGCGACGTCCCGCCTATGAATATCCTCCAGCTCATCATCCCAAGCAAAAATAAACATAAACCAATACAAAAAAGTAATGCCGGCTTCAAGTGTCGCTTCAGGCCACCAGCAAGAAGCAGGCAAGGGGCAATTTATCCTACGAAGGCGCTTGAGCTTGTTGCCTGTAAGCCCCAGTCTTGTTCATCGTTAACAAACGAGTCAACAAATTAGAGTGGAGGTAACTATACTTGACATATTTCGTCTCGGCTATAGCCTGGAGCTTCTCATAATTCTTGCCAAAGTAAGAGGGCCAGCCCGTCATGAGTGTATCGAGTTTCGGAAGGACGAAAGATTGTCCTCGAAGAGAGGCAGCTAGGTCCTTCATATTGGAGGTTTGAAGAGCGGGATCTGGAGACATTTCTCTTGGAGGGGTCTGGATACTTCCCATACTTGCGAATAAGGAGATCTTAAACTGCCGAGCTGGAGAAAATAAAAATAAAATAAGATTTCTGAGAAGTTGAATGTGATAAGAAGATACTGCTGATTTATATCTTCCTCGAAGCCACAAGTCTCTCCATCTCTCCGGGAAAGGGAAGATAAGATATTACTCCCACCAAGAATAGCAATGCGGCGTAGCTCCGTAGTCCCAGAGTAAGTCCACAAAAACAACTCAACTAGGCCTGTCCGAGGGCTTCGGGCCGAGCCTAGCTCGACGGAATTGCCTACTTCGGGGTTTGATATGCGATGTTTCACGTACTGCGGCCGCAATGCTACCTGTATGTTATTGGAGAATAAAGATTTGTGGCGTATCAAGGTATCCATACCGATCATGAATGGCCCTTCGCTTACGAGGCGGCCAATAAATGGTATATACCCACGTTCCACTTTCATCGGCAGAAGTAAGACGTCGCGAGGAAACTACCAAAAGATGGGAGAGGAAAGTAAAGGTTGAATCACGGGATGCGTTACACTGTGGCCGGAAATGTTAAAACATATGCGAAAGTTCGAGCTTAGCACGACAGGAACATCATCGTTTCATACGTTCTAGCTGGCTATGAATTCTCTCCTTCTCGTATCTCGTTGATTTGGCGACGGAAAACTCCCACAGCCTCAATGTTCATTGTTGTCGCAGATCTGAAAGCTTTTTTGTATTCCACTCGTTCCATAGACGAAAATCCAGCCACTGAAGTTGTCGAGATCCGGGAACCAAGCTAAACTATCCTCCTTCACAGAAAGCTCTCGCATCATTTCCGCTTCGGCCAACAATCCAGTCCAGTCGGTCTCCTTTCTCACCATGCCGCATGCCACCCAACACGGTATGATCTCGCCGACAGATTCGTCGATAAGGTTCTGAGAGACGTCGCCAGTCCAAGGAAAGCCTTCTTGAATCAACATTAGGAGAGTATAGTAAGTAGTGAATACCTTGGATTCACCTGGATGAGGAAAATCTGCATCATGTCTCGAGTACAGGGTGAATAGTGCCGTCCACTCGCCTGTCGTGTAGGATTTTAGGGACATGGGAGTTGTTATGGAATATTCTGATGATGAACCCTGGATTTTGTGTGGAGTGGAGTAGTACTTAGAGATCGAGCTAATGAGTATATAAGCTACCTGGCAGACGAATACAGTAGTCGACGTCGGTCAGAGAATTCGTTCCGCTTTTGACATTTCATATCCGACGTTACGCACGCTGCTCATTCAGAGCCCAAAGCAAGATTGAACCTCTACATAGTTCGCTTATCATACTCTGGCCCGGAACTGCCTCAGGAGGACCTCATGAATGTTTCCCGTACCATGATCTTAATTGATCTACTTGTCCGAGATGCACTCAACTGAGGTGGACATGAGCAAGCTTGCAATGATCACTTTCTGTGAATTGTATATTCTCACAAATAGACGTCAGCTTTTCTACGGCTTCAATCGTATAATTTCAATATGAAGCGATTGATCGGGACTAGTGATAAGAGGCACAAATCGATTTATCGAAGAGGAGCAGATAAGCTCAACCATTGTATTGCTACACATCACAGATCACTCGGCCTAGCTATGCTCAACGACCTTGAAGACAGCCTGAAGTCTCTCTCATAGCTCCAATCTTGTCTTTTCCTTCTTAGCAGGGTACTGAAATACCCACACAAAGTTGCTCTCATCTTCATTCTTTGAGCAATACGCGTGCTGAACTTGCAATTCGCAGACTGACTCCTCGACAGGCTTCCATGGCTTCCTCAAGATCCCACATGCTCTCAAACTCGTCAAAATCTCTTCCCGGTCTTCGTCAGATACCCAGGAGGATCTGCCGAGGAATCATTTCTTGAAAACGTCGTCACTTGTAATTGTGCTTGTTTCGTGGCGTTGGGGAATTTCTTGAAGATTGGACCTGGAATCGGAGTACTCAACCCACTCGTCGTGTGTGCGGTCCCAATAAAACATCGTGGATAGTAATCAGCGGCTCGTTAGGGAAGGCAGTAGTATCCTGAGAAAGAATGAGGTCTTTGGACAGTGTCCTGCTTGGATACTGTTACTAAGTGAGTGCATCTGTGAGTAGATACGAATGTTCTTGGTGATGAGGGAGAAAGGAATGAGGCAAGGAGTCGTCAGCTTGAAATTGGCTGAGGCGTCCAGATGTGAATCGATTTGTGGTTCTCTCTAGCTCACACGCATTGATTGGCTTCTCATTCACAGAGGCGGTCAAGGTTTCCAAAAATCCATGACAATCATCACGTTCCAGCATTTTTGAGGTACGAGAATCACCAACGTCTTGTATTATCATCCGGACATCACTTGATTTGCTGAACATTCTGAAAAATTCTAAGATTCAGGTGGCAGCTCTTGGAATAACAAGTTATATATTAGTCACTTAAGAGGCTTGCTGCATGACCCAGCTCTGGTGACAAAGACAAAGTCTTACCTAGGGAGATCGGGAGGAAGTCAACCGAGGTAAACACCACGTGACATTTCACCAGCGCATACGATCTCCGACATACTGAATTTGAAGCGGTTTCCCAAGGTTTTTAAACACATAAATGGATTCAAATATTGTTTGATCATCTATATATCTTCATCCTGACGGCACTCTACATCCAGTCCCCAAAATTCGGCCGATAAGGATTAATTTGGCAACTACATCTGTCACGAGAACGGGCAGAAACATGGGGAGCCACAGTATAGATAAAGCCAACGATTGTATTGCTACTTGATGTACCAGTAACTCCAAGGATTTTTCAACCCAGCAGCGCTCATCTTGCTCAACAATATAGAACGTAGACTTCGGCGTCCAATGTTCCGTCCCCGGCTGAGCCCTTCTCGACCTGTACCCTGTGTACAGAATATAGTACTCCACAGGCTCCGGTCCCTATCTCACCTTGCCAGTTTCAGGGTCAGGATATGGGTCCCTCACTTTATGCGCCTCAGCCATTTGACATCTCGTGATGCTGTTGAAAGCATCGTTCATATCTTGCTCATTGCTGCATGGTGCGTTGTTCGCTAGCCATAGTTTCAGAGCCCATGCATTACGGAATGTTTTGGATAGACCTGGCTTGGGCCATACCTTGTCGTATTTGGATCATCGGAGCATTTATTGCGCCCAGTCGTCTATTTCTTTGTCGGCGGGATTTTCTGGATATAAGGTTTCTCGTGTTGAGTAGACGGCGGATGGTGATGGGGGTGTGGAAGTGGATGACCCAGGAGTTGTCACTGCCTCTTCATATGTCGGTGGGTTAGTAGATGTTGCTGCCAAGTCGAGTAATTGAACGCCATAGCGTTTCTTTAGTGCTTCGTTGTAGTTACGTGCTTGGGTGGTGGCTTTGGACTTGCGGTCTATCAGAAGTGCCCGGGCCGTTTGTAGAGCCGAGCAGGTTTGGCTGGATCTGGGATAGGAAAAGGATGGAATCGGAGCAACAGGTCGGCCAGGCTTAAATAGACAAGGTAAGAATATAATGAGTACTAGCTTTGCTTTGTTCGTTAATAACTTTGTCCTTCACACTGCTATCCTTGCAGCTTTACAGTATCCCATTCACACTCGCAACTCCCCCGTCACAGCCATCAAACGGACCGAATCAACATCGTGACCCTAAGGATCCATGTTAACTGGCCTACCAAGTCTATTTCTCACTTCCGGTCGCACCGCCGCATTAGCCCTGACAAATCTACCACAACATCCTCAACCCCATGCCCTCCTCACCACCAAACTGCCTCGCCACCTTCCCATTAGCAATCACAGCATAAACCAGCGCCAGCCAGAACGGCCCCCTACATAACCACAATCGTCAGTAAACCTCACCTCTTATCACAGAACGAACAACAAAGTAAATATACTCACACAACAAAGC